>SZWC01001718.1:174771-192215 GCA_023375785.1 Penium margaritaceum | reverse complement strand
GTGACTCGTGTTATGAGTTGTCAATGTTGACCACACATAGTGGACTTCTTCGGTCATAGTCAGTGACATATTCATCATTTGGTTCGTCACTGTGCACCCTAGCCACACCGTGCCACTACTTGTTGAAATTCTTCATACTTGCTAGTTGATAACTCGTGTTCCTAACCCATTGTTCCCCCCTCTGACCATTTGTGACTCCTGTGATGTGTTTTCAACATTGACCACACACTGTGAAATTCGTTTGGTCATAGTTAGTGACATATGCCTACTTTGGTTTGTCGCTGTACATGGTTACCACGCTGTGTCACTACGTATTGAAGGCATTTGTGCTTTCTAGTCAATAGCTAGTGTTTCCAAACCAATGTTACCCCCCTTTGACTATCTGTGACTCGTGTTTTGAGTTATCAATGCTGACCACATGAAGTGAAATTCGTTGGTCATGGTCAGTGACATATGCATACTTTGGTTGGTCACTGTGCGTGGTAGCCACGCTGTGCCACTACATATTGAAGGTAGTTGTACTTGCTACTCGATGACTAGTATTTACAACCCATTGTCTTCCAGTCTGACCACTTGTGACTCGTGTTATGATTTGTCAAAGTTTACCACACTTAGTGACATTATTTGGTCATGGTAGGTGACATATGCCTACTTTGGTTGGTCATCGTGCATGGTATCCACACCGTGCCACAAATGTTTGAAGGTCCTTGTGCTTGCTAGTTGATACCTGGTATTCCCAAACCATTGTCTCCCCCTCCCACCATTTGTGACTCCTATTATGAGTTGTCAACGCTGACTACACACAGCGGGTTTCTTTGGTCAAAGGTAGTACATATGCCTACTTTGGTTGGTCATTGTGCATTGTAGCCACACCGTGCTTATACCCATTGAAGGTCTTTGTACTTTCTAGTTGAGAACAGATATTCACAGACCATTGTTTCCCCCTCCGACTGTTTGTGACTGGTGTTATGGTTGGTGAATGTTGACCACTCATATTGAAATTCTTTTGTCCTGGTCAGTGACATATGCCTAGTTTGGTTGTTCGGTGTGCATATTAGCCACACAATGCCACTACGTATTGAAGTTCTCTGTCCTTTCTATTCCATACATATGGTTTTCAAACCATTGTCTCTCCCTCTGACCATTTGTAACTCGTGTTATGAGTTGTCAATGTTGACCATACATAGTGACCTTCTCCGGCTATAGTCAGTGACGTGTGCATCCCTTGGTTGGTCACTGTGCACGCTAGCCACACCGTGCCACTACTTGTTGAAAATCCTCTTCTTGCTAGTTGATAACTAGTGTTCCCAACCCATGGTTTCCCCCACTGACCGTTTGTGACTCTTGTTATGAGTTTTCAACGTTGACCACACGCTGTGAAATCCGTTTGGTCATGGTTTGTGACATATGCCTACTTTGGTTTGTCACTGTACATAGCTACCACGCCGTGTCATTACGTATCGAAGGTATTTGTGCTTCCTTGTTGACATCTAGTGTTACCAAAGCATTGTTAGCCCCCCTCTGACTATCTTTCACTCGTGTTGTGAGTTGTAAATATTGACCACATGAAGTGAAATTCTTTGTTCATGGTCAGTGACATGTTCGTACTTTGGTTGCTCATTGTGCATTGTAGCCACGCTGTGCCACTACATATTGAAGGTATTTGTACTCGCTAGTCGATAACTAGTATTCACAAAGCATTATCTTCCACCCTGACTATTTGTGGCTTGTGTTATGAGTTGTCAAAGTTTACCACACTTCGTGACATTATTTGGTCATTGTCAGTGACATATGCGTACTTTGGTTGGTCATCGTGCATTGTATCCACACCATGTCACAACGTAGTGAAGCTCCTTGTGCTTGCTATTTTATACTTGGTGTTCCCAAACCATTGTTTCCCCATCTGATCATTTGTGACTTATATTATGAGTTGTCAACGTTGACCACACACAGTGGATTTCTTTGCTCAAAGGCAGTATGCCTAATTTAGTTGGTCATGGTAGCCACACCGTGCTACTACTGAGTGAAGGGTGTTGTACTTGCTAGTTGGTATCTAGTATTCCCAAACCAATGTTTCCCCCTCTAAAAAACTGTGACCCATATTATGGGTTGTCAACGTTGACCACACATAGTAGAATTATTTGTTCATGGTAAGTGGCACATACCTAATCTGGTTGGTCATTGTGCATGGTAGCCACACCGTTCCACTACTTGTTGAAAGTCTTTGTACTTATTAGTCAATGAATAGCAAAAGGCTTCTCCCTTTGACACCAGGTTGGTTTTTGTTCATCTGTTACGCGTAGGTTCCTTCACTGAAATACTCCCTCACACCCCCCTAGAGGGATGTTCCGTGGACGACCTGGAGGACAGATTTGGGACTGCATTATGACACCCCCTACCCCCCCCCCCCTCCCCCCAAGGCTTAGGCTCAAAGGTAGGGTTGAGGTATCACAACACCGCCCCCCCCCCCCCCCCCCCCTCCCCCCAAGGCTTAGGCTCAAAGGTAGGGTTGAGGTATCACAACACCGCCCCCCCCCCCCCCCCCCCCTCCCCCCAAGGCTTAGGCTCAAAGGTAGGGTTGAGGTATCACAACACCGCCCCCCCCCCCCCCCCCCCCTCCCCCCAAGGCTTAGGCTCAAAGGTAGGGTTGAGGTATCACAACACCGCCCCCCCCCCCCCCCCCCCCTCCCCCCAAGGCTTAGGCTCAAAGGTAGGGTTGAGGTATCACAACACCGCCCCCCCCCCCCCCCCCCCCTCCCCCCAAGGCTTAGGCTCAAAGGTAGGGTTGAGGTATCACAACACCGCCCCCCCCCCCTCCCCCAGGTCGGTATCCTATTATACATTGCGCGTACGAGGATTCAAACCCCGGACCTACCGCTCCAGAATCTACCTCTTTAATCACTAAGCCAACTCACATGGTCTTCATATGCTGTCCAAATGACATTATAAGGGTTCCTGTGGGTAAAGGGCATAAAATAAAGGGGTGTAAGATTAGAGGGTAGTTTTCAAAAGTATGAATGATAAGAAAGTTACTTTAATCATGAAATGTGACGCAGACAGAATTTCCAATGTTGCAACTTTGAGCTTGAATAACCTCTCAACCATTGCTCCGAATGACCAGCCGTAAGAAGGAAAGTTGACTACACACAATGAAACTCTTTTTATGATATTCAGTGACACAAGCATACTTTGGTTGGTCATTGTGCATGGTAGCCATACCGTGCCACCACTTATCGAGGGGTCTTTGCACTTGCTAGTCGATACCGAGTATTCCCAAACCATTGTTTCTCCCTCTGTTCATTTTTTACTTGTATGATGAGTTGTGGACGTTGACCACACACACTAAACTTCTTTGGTCATGAGTAATGATGTATGCCTACTTGGGTAGGTCATTGTGCATGGTAGCCACACCGTGCCAATACATACGAAAAGTCTTTGTACTTGCTAGAACATACATAGTGTTTGGAAACCATGTTTTCCCCCTCTGACCATTCGTGACTCATGTTATGGGTTGTGAGCGTTGACCACCCATACTGAAATTCTTTGGTCATGGTTAGTGACATATGCCTACTTTGGTTTGTCACTATACGTGGTTACCACGCCATGTCACTATGTATTGAAGGTCTTTGTGCTTTCTAGATGATATCTAGTGTTCCCAAACCATTGTTACCCCCCTCATACTATCAGTGACTCGTGCTGTGAGTCGTCAATGCTGACCACATTAAAGAAGGTACTACTGAAGGTATTTGTACTTGCTAGGCGATAACTAGTATTCACAAACCATTATCTTCCACCCTGACCATTTGTGACTCATGTTATGAGTTGTCAAAGTTTACCATACTTAGTGACATTATTTGGTCATGGTCAGTGACATATGCTTACTTTGGTTGGTCATCGTGCATGGTATCCATACCATGCCATAACGTTTTGAAGCTCCTTGTCTTTGCTATTTGGTACTTGGTGTTCCCAAACCATTATTTCCCCATCGGACCATTTGTGAATCGTATTATGAGTTGTCAACGTTTACCACACACAGCGGATTTCTTTGGTCAAACGCAGTACATATGCTTACTTTGGTCGGTCATTGTGCATGGTAGCCACACTGAGCTACTACAGACGGGAGGTCGTTGTACTTGCTAGTTGATAACTGATATTCCCATAGCATTGTTTCCTCCCCTGGCCGCTTGTGACTCGTGTTATGGTTGGTCAACGTTGACCACCCATATTGAAATTCTCTGGTCATGGTCAGTGACATATGCCTAGTTTGGTTGTTTTGTGTGCATATTAGCCACACCGTGCCACTACGTATTCAAGTTCTTTGTCCTTTCTAGTCAATACGTAGGGTTACCAAACCATCGTCTCTCCCTTTGACCATTAGTGACTCGTGTTATGAGTTGTCAATATCAACCACGCATACTGGATTTCATCGGTCATAGTCAGTGACGTATTCATCCTTTGGTTAGTCACTGTGCACACAAGCCAAACCGTGCCACTACTTTTTTAAGTTCTTCGTACTTGCTAGTTGACAACTAGTGTTCCCAACCCATTCTTCTCCCCTCTGACCGTTTGTGACTCGTGCCATGAGTTTTCCCTTTGGACCACACACTTTGAAATTCGTTTGGTCATGGTTAGTGACATATTCCTACTTTGGCTTGTCACTGTATATAGTTACCACGCCGTGTCACTACGTATTAAAGGTATTTGTGCTTTTTAGTTAATAGCTAGTGTTCCCAAACCATTGTTACCCCCGTTTGACTATCTATGACTCGTGTTGTGAGCTGTCAACGGTGTCCACATGAAGTGAAATTCGTTGGTCATGGTCAGTGACATATGCATACGTTGGTTGGTCACTGTGCATGGTAGCCATGCTGTGCCACTACATATTGAAGGTATCTATACTTGCTTCTCGATAACTAGTATTCATGAACCATTGTCTTCCACTCTGACCATTGGTGACTCGTGTTATGAGTTGTCAAAGTTCACCACACTTAGTGACATCATTTGGTCATGGTCAGTGAGATATGCTTACTTTGGTTGGTCATCGTGCATGGTATCCACACCGTGCCACACCTTGTTGAAGGTCCTTGTGCTTACTAGTTGATACCTGATGTTCCCAGACCATTGTTTCCCCCTCTGACCATTTGTATTTCGTATTATGAGTTGTAAACTTGTCCACACACAGCGGATTTTGTTGGTCAAAGGCAGTGCATATGCCTACTTTGGTTGTGCATTGTGCATGGTAGCCACACCGTGCTTATACTGATTGAAGGTCGCTGTACTTGCTAGTTGAGAACTGATATTCCCATACCATTGTTCCCCCCTCAGACCGTTTGTGACTCGTGTTATGGTTGGTGAATGTTGACCACCCATATTGAAATTCTTTGGTCATGGTCAGTGACATATGCCTACTTTGGTTGTTTGGTGTGCATAGTAGCCACACCGTGCCACTACGTATTGAAGTTCTTTGTCCTTTCTAGTCAATAAATAGTGTTCCCAAACCATTGTTTCTCCCTCTGATCGTTTGTGACTCGTGTTATGGTTGGTGAATGTTGACCACCCATATTGAAATTCTTTGGTCATGGTCAGTGACATATGCCTACTTTGGTTGTTTGGTGTGCATAGTAGCCACACCGTGCCACTACGTATTGAAGTTCTTTGTCCTTTCTAGTCAATAAATAGGGTTCCCAAACCATTGTCTCTCCCTCTGACCATTTGTGAAACGTGTTATGAGTTGTCAATGTTGACCACACATAGTGGACTTCTTCAGTCATAGTCGGTGACATATGCATCATTTGGTTGGTCACTGTGCACGCTAGCCACACCGTGCCACTACTTGTTGACAATCTTTCTACCCGCTAGTTGATAACTAGTGTTCCCAACCCATGGTTTCCCCCACTGACCAGTTGTGACTCGTGTTATGAGTTTTCAACGTTGACCACACACTGTGAAATCCGTTTGGTCATGGTTTGTGACAGATGCCTACCTTTGCTTGTCACTGTACATGGTTACCACGCCGTGTCACTACATATTGAAGGTCTCTGTGCTTTCTTGTTGATAGCCAGTTTTCCCAAACCATTGTGACCCCCTCTGAATATCTGTGACTCGTGTTGTGAGTTGTCAACATTGACAACATGAAGTGAAATTCTTCGTTCATGGTCAGTGACATATGCGCACTTTGGTTGGTCACTGTGCATTTTAGCCACACTGTGCCACTACATATTGAAAGTATTTGTACTTGCTAGTCCATAACTAGTATTCACAAATTTTTATCTTCCATCCTGACCATTTGTGACTCGTCTTATGGGTTGTCAAAGTTTACCACACATGGTGACATTCTTTGGTCATGGTCAGTGACATATGCATACCTTGGTGGGTCATCATGCATGGTATCCACATAGTACCATAACGTATTATAGCTCCTTGTGCTTGCTATTTCATACTTGGTGTTCCCAAACCATTGTTTCTCCCTCTGACCATTTGTGACTCGTATTATGAGTTGTCAACGTTGACCACACACAGTGGATTTCTTTCGTCAAAGGCAGAACATATGCCTACTTTGGTGGGTCATTGTGCATGGTAGCCACACCTTGCTACTACCGACTGAAGGTCGTTGTACTTGCTAGTTGAGAACTGATATTCCCAAACCATTGTTTCCTCCCCTAGCCTTTTGTGACTCGTGTTATGGTTGGTGAACGTTGACCACCCATATTGAAATTTTTTGGTCATGGTCAGTGACATATGCTTAGTTTGGATGTTTGGTGTGCATATTAGCCACACCGTGCCACTACGTAGTGAAGTTATTTGTCCTTTCTAGTCCATACACAGGGTTCCCAAACCAGAGTCTCTCCCTCTGACCATTTGTGGCTCGTGTTATGAGTTGTCAATGCTGACCACACATAATGGACTTCTTTGGTCATAGTCAGTGACGTATTCATCCTTTGGTTGGTCACTGTGCACGCTAGCCACGCCGTGCCACTACTTGTTGAAGTTCTTCGTACTTGCTAGTTGATAACTAGTGTTCCTAGCCCATTGTTTCCCCCTCTGATCATTTGTGACTCAGGTGATGAGTTTTTAATGCTGAGCACACATAGTTTAATCCGTTTGGTCATGGTTAGTGACATATGCCTACTTTGGTTTGTCATTGTACATGGCTACCACGCCGTGTAGCTACGTATTGAAGATGTTTGTGCTTTCTAGTCAATAGCTAGTGTTCCCAAACCAATGTTACCCCCCTTTGACTATCTGTGACTCTTGTTGTGAGTTTTCAACGCTGACCACATGAAGTGAAACTCGTTGGTCATGGTCAGTGACATATGCGTACTTTGGTTTGTCACTGTGCATGGTAGCCACGCTGTGCCACTACATGTTGAAGGTATTTGTACTTGCTACATGATGACTAGTATTCACAAACCATTGTCTTCCACTCTGACCATTTGTGACTCGTGTTATGAGTTGACAAAGTTTATCACACTTAGTGACATTATTTGATCATGTTCAGTGACATATGCCTACTTTGGTCGGTCATTGTGCATGGTAGCCACACCGTGCTTTAACTGATTGAAGGTTGCTGTACTTGCTAGTTGATAACTGATTTTCACAGACCATTGTTTCCCCCTCTGATCGTTTGTGACTCGTGTTATGATTTGTGAATGTTGACCACCCATATTGAAATCCTCTCATCATGGTCAGTGACATATGCCTAGTTTGGTTGTTTGGTGTGCATAGTAGCCTTACCGTGCCACTACGTATTGAAGTTGTTTGTCCTTTCTAGTCAGTACATAGGGTTCCAAAACCACTGTCTCTCCCTCTGACCATTTGTGACTCGTGTTATGATTTGTCATTGTTGAGAATACATATTGGACTTCTTCGGTCATAGTCAGTCACGTGTGCATCATTTGGTTGGTCACTGTGCACGCTGGCCACACCGTGCCACTACTTGTTGAAAATATTTTTACTTGCTAGTTGATAACTAGTGTTTCCAATCCATGGTTTCCCCCACTGACCATTTGTGACTCGTGGTATGAGTTTTCAATGTTGACCACACACTGTGAAATCAGTTTGGTCATGGCTTGTGACATATGCCTACTTTGGTTTGTCACTGTACATGGTTGCCACACCGTGCCACAACGTATTGAAGGTCATTGTGGTTTCTAGTTGATACCTGGTGTTCCCAGAAATGTTTTCCCCCCTCTGACCATTTGTGACTTGTATAATGAGTTGTCAACGTTGACCATACAGTGCGGAATTCTTTGGTCAAAGGCAGTACATATGCCTACTTTGGTCGGTCATTGTGCATGGTAGCCACACCGTGCTACTATTGATTCAAGGGCGTTGTACTTGCTAGTTGAGAACTGATATTCCCGGACCATTGTTTCCCCCTCTGAACGTTTGTGACTCGTGTCATGGTTGGTGAACGTTGACCACCAATGTTGAAATTCTTTGGTCATGGTCAGTGACATATGCCTAGTTTGGTTGTTTGGTCTGCATAGTACCCACACCATGCCACTACGTATTGAAGATATTTGTTCTTTCATGTCCATGCATAGGGTTCCCAAACCATTGTCTCTCCCTCTGACCATTTGTGACTCGTGTTATGAGTTGTCAATGTTGACCACACAAAGTGGACTTCTTCGGTCATAGTCAGTGACGTATTCATCATCTGGTTGGTCACTGTGTACGCTAGCCACACTGTGCCACTACTTGTTGCTTTGTACTTGCTAGTTGACAACTAGTGTCCCCAAACCATACTTTCCCCCTCTGGCCATTTGTGACTCGTGTTATGAGTTTTCAATATTGACCACACACTGTAAAATTAGTTTAGTCATGGTTAGTGACATATGCCTACTTTGGTTTGTCACTGTACATGGTTACCACACCGTGTCACTACATGTTAAAGGTATTTGTGCTTTGTAGTGAATAGCTAGTGTTCCAAACCATTGTTACCCCCCTTTGACTATATGTGACTTGTGTTGTGAGTTGTCAACACTGACCACATGAAGTGAAATTCGTTGGTCTTGGTCACAGACATATCCATACTTTGGTTGGTCACTGTGCATGGTAGCCACGCTGTGCCACTACATATTGAAGGTATTTGTACTTGCTACTTGATAACTAGTATTCACGAACCATTGTCTTCCACTCTGACCATTTATGAATTGTGTTATGAGCTGTCCAAGTTTACCACACTTAGTGACGTTATTTGGTCATGGTCAGTGACATATGCCTACTTTGGTTGGTCATCGTGCATGGTATCCAAACCGTGCTACAACTTGTTGAAGGTCCTTGTGCTTGCTAGTTGATACCTGATGTTCCCAGACCATTGTTTCCCCCTTTGACAGTTTGTGACTCGTGTGATGAGTTTTCAACATTGACCACACACTGTGAAATTCGTTTGGTTATGGTTAGTGACATATGCCTACTTTAGTTTGTCACTGTAAATGGTTACCACGCCGTGTCACTACGTATTGAAGGTATTTGTGCTTTCTAGTCAATCGCTAGTGTTCCCAACCCAATGTTAACCCCCCTTGACTATCTGTGTATCGTGTTGTGAGTTTTCGACGCTGACCACATGATGTGAAATTCGTTGGCCATGGTCAGTGACATATGCATACTTTGGTTGGTCACCGTGCATGGAAGCCACGCTGTGCCACTACATATTGAAGATATCTGTACTTGGTACTCGATAACTAGTATTCACAAACCATTTTCTTTCACTCTGACCATTTGTGACTCGTGTTATGAGTTGTCAAAGTTTACCACACTTAGTGACATTATTTGGTCATGGTCAGTGACATATGCCTACTTTGGTTGGTCATCGTGCATGGTACCCACACCGTGCCACAACTTATTGAAGGTCCTTGTGCTTTCTAGTTGACACCTGGTGTTCCCAAACCATTTTCTCCCCCTCTGACCATCTGTGACTCCTATTATGATTTGTGAACGCTGACCAGCCACAGCAGATTTCTTTGGTCAAAGGTAGTACATATGTCTACTTTGGTCGGTCATTGTGCATGGTAGCCACACCGTGCTTATACTGATTGAAGGTCGCTGTACTTTTCATAGTTGAGAACTGATATTCACAGACCATTGTTTCCCTCTCTGACCGTTTGTGACTCGTGTTATGGTTGGTGAATGTTTACCACTCCTATTGAAATTCTTTCATCATGGTCAGTGACATATGCCTAGTTTGGTTGTTTGGTGTGCATAGTAGCCACACCGTGCCACTGGGTATTGAAGTTCTTTGTCCTTTCTAGTCGATACATAGGGTTCCCAAACCATCGTCTCTCTCCCCGACCATTTGTGACTCGTGTTATGAGTTGTCAATGTTGACCATACATAGTGGACATCTTCGGTCATAGTCAGTGACGTGTTCATCTTTTGGTTGGTCACTGTGCACGCTAGCCACACCGTGCCACTACTTGAAAATCTGTCTTCTTGCTAGTTGATAACTAGTGTTCCCAAGCCATGGTTTTCCCCACTGACCATTTGTGACTCGTGCTATGAGTTTTCAACATTGACCACACACTGTGACATCCGTTTGGTCATGGTTTGTGACATATGCCTACTTTTGGTTGTCAGTGTACATGGTTACCACGCCATGTCATTGCGTAATGAAGGTATTTGTTCTTTCTTGTTGACAGCTAGTGTTCCCAAACCATTGTTAGCCCCCTCTGACTATCTGTGACTCGTGTTGTGAGTTGTAAATGTTGACCACATGAAGTGGAATTCTTTGTTCATGGTCATTGACATATTTATACTTTGGTTGGTCACTGTGCATTGTAGCCATACTGTGCCACTACGTATTGAAGGTATTTGTACTTGCTAGTCGATAACTAGTATTCACAAACCATTATCTTCTAGCCTGGCCATTTGTGACTCGTGTTATAAGTTGTCAACGTTTACCACACTTAATGACATTATTTGGTCATGGTCAGTGACATATGCCTACTTTGGTTGGTCATCGTGCATGGTATCCACACCGTGCCACAACGTATTCAAGCACCTTGTGCTTGCTATTTGATACTTGGTGTTCCCAAACCATTGTTTCCCCCTCTGACCATTTGTGACTCCTATTATGAGTTGTCGATGTTGACCACACACAACAGATTTCTTTGGTCAAAGGCAGTACATATGCCTATATTGGTCGGTCATTATGCATGGTAGCCACACCGTGCTACTACTGACTGAAGGTCGTTGTACTTGCTAGTTGAGAACTGATATTCCCATAGCATTGTTTCCTCTCCTGACCGTTTGTGACTCGTGTTATAGTTGGTGAATGTTGACCACCCATATTTAAATGCTTTGGTCATGGTGAGTGACATATGCCTAGTTTGGTTGTCTGGTGTGCATAGTAGCCAAACTGTGCCACTACGTATTGAAGTTCTTTGTCCTTTCTAGTCCATACATAGGCTTCCCAAACCATTGTCTCTCCCTCTGACCATTTGTGACTCGTATTATGAGTTTTCAATGTTGACCACACATAGTGGACTTCTTCAGTCATAGTCAGTGACATATGCATCCTTTGGTTGGACACTATGCACGCTAGCCACACAGTTCCACTACTTGTTGAAAATCTTTCTACTTGCTAGTTGATAACTAGTGTTACCAACCCATGGTTTCCCCCACTGACAATTTGTGACTCGTGTTGTGGGTTTTCAACGTTGACCACACACTGTGAAATGCGTTTCGTGATGGTTAGTGACATATGCCCACTTTTGTTTGTTGCTGTACATGGTTCCCACGCCGTGTCACTACATATTGAAGGTAGTTGTGCATTCTAGTCAACAGCTAGTATTCCCAAACAATTGTTACCCCCTCTGAATATTTGTGACTCGTGTTGTGAGTTGTCAACATTGACCACATGAAGTTAAATTCTTCATTTATGGTCAGTAACATATGCGTACTTTCGTTGGTCACTGTGCATTGTAGCCACACTGTGCCAGTACACATTGAAGGTATTTGTACTTGCTTGTCGATAACTAGTATTCACAAACCATTATCTTCCACCCTCACCATTTGTGACTCGTGTTATGAGTTGTCAAAGTTTACCACACATGGTGACATTCTTTGGTCATGGTCAGTGACATATGCATACCTTGGTTGGTCATCGTGCATGGTATCCACAAGTGCCACAACTTATTGTAGCTCCTTGTGCCTGCTATTTGATACTTGGTGTTCGAAAACCATTGTTTCCCCATCTGACCATTTGTGACTCGTATAATGAGTTGTCAACGTTGACCAGACAAAGCGGATTTCTTTTGTAAATGGCAGTACATATGGGTAGTTTGGTCGGTCATTGTACATGGTAGCTACACCGTGCTTATGCTGATTGAAGGTCGATGTACTTGCTAGTTGAAAACTGATATTCACAGACCATTGTTTCCCCCTCTGACCGTTTGTGACTCATGCTACGGTTGGTGAANTGCCACAACGTATTGTAGCTCCTTGTGCTTGCTATTTGATACTTGGTGTTCCAAAACCATTGTTTCCCCATCTGACCATTTGTGACTCGTATAATGAGTTGTCAACGTTGACCAGACAAAGCGGATTTCTTTTGTCAATGGCAGTACATATGGGTAGTTTGGTCGGTCATTGTACATGGTAGCTACACCGTGCTTATGCTGATTGAAGGTCGATGTACTTGCTAGTTGAAAACTGATATTCACAGACCATTGTTTCCCCCTCTGACCGTTTGTGACTCTTGTTATGGTTAGTGATGTTGACCAACCATATTGAAATTCATTCATCATGGGCGGTGGCATATGCCTAGTTTGGTTGTTTGGTGTGCATAGTATCCACACCGTGCCCCTACGTATTGAAGTTCTTTGTCCTTTCTAGTCAATACATAGGGTTCCCAAACCACAGTCTCTCCCTCTGACCATTTGTGACTCGTGTTATGATTTGTCAATGTTGACCATACATACTGGACTTATTCGGTCATAGTCAGTAACGAGTGCATCCTTTGGTTGGGCACTGTGCACGCTTGCCACACCGTGCCACTACTTGTTGAAAATCTTCCTACTTTCTACTTGATAACTAGTGTTCCCAACCCACAGTTTCCCCCACTGACCATTTGTGACTCGTGTTATGAGTTGTCAACGTTGATCACACACTGTGACATCCGTTTGGTCATGGCTTGTGACATATGCCTACTTTGGATTGTCAATGTACATGGTTACCACGCCGTGCCACAACGTATTGAAGGTCATTGTGCTTTCTATTTGATACCTGGTGTTCCCAAACAATTTTTTCCCCCTCTGGCTATTTGTGACTTGTATTATGAGTTGTCAACATTGACCACACAGTGCGGAATTCGTTGGTCAAAGGCAGTACATATGCCTACTTAGGTCGGTCATTGTGCATGGTAGCCACACTGTGCTACTACTGATTGAAGGGCGTTGTACTTGCTAGTTGACAACTGAAATTCCCAGACCATTGTTTCCCCCTCTGACCGTTTGTGACTCGTGTTATGGTTGGTAAACGTTGACTACCCATGTTGAAATTCTTTGGTCATGGTCAGTGACATATGCCTAGTTTGGTTGTTTGGTGTGCATAGTAGCCACAGCGTGCCACTGCGTATTTAAGTTATTTGTCCTTTCTAGTCCATGCATAGGGTTCCCAAACCATTTTCTCTCCCTCTGACCATTTGTGACTCGTGTTATGAGTTGTCAATGTTGACCACACATAGTGGACTTCTTCGGACATAGTCAGTGACATATTCATCCTTTGGTTGGTCACCGTGCACGCTAGCCACACCGTGCCACTACTTGTTGAAGTTCTTTGTACTTGCTAGTTGACAACTAGTGTTCCAAACCCATTGTTTCCCCCTCTGACCATTTGTGACTCGTGTAATGAGTTTTCAATATTGACCGCACACTGTGATATTTGTTTGGTCATGGTTAGTGACATATGCCTACTTTGGTTTGTCACTGTACATGGTTACCACGCCGTGTCACTACATGGAAAAGGTATTTGTGCTTTCTAGTTAATAGCTAGTGCTTCCAAACCATTGTTACCCCCCTTTGACTATCTGTGACTTGTGTTGTGAGTTGTCAACGCTGACCACATGAAGTGTAATTCGTTGGTCATGGTGAGTGACATATGCATACTTTGGTTGGTCACTGTGCATTGTAGCCACGCTGTGCCACTACATATTGACGGTATTTGTACTTGCTTCTCGATACCTAGTATTCAGGAACCATTGTCTTCCACTCTGACTATTTGTGACTCGTGTCATGAGCTGTCAAAGTTTACCACACTTAGTGACATTATTTCGTCATGGTCGGTGACATATGCCTAGTTTGGTTGGTCTTCGTGCATGGTATCCAAACCGTGCCACAACATGTTGAAGGTCCTTGTGCTTGATAGTTGATACCTGATGTTCCCAGACCATTGTTTGCGCCTCTAACCATTTGTAATTCGTATTATGAGTTGTCATCGCTGTCCACACACAGCGGATTTCTTTGGTCAAAGGCACTACATATGCGTACTTTGGTCGGTCATTGTGCATGGTAGCCACACCGTGCTTATACTGAGTGAAGGTCGCTGTACTTCCTAGTTGAGAACTGATATTCACAGACCATTGTTTCCCTTTCTGACCTTTTGTGACTCATGTTATGGTTGATGAATGTTGACCACTTCTATTGAAATTATTCCATCATGGTCAGTGGCACATGCCTAGTTTGGTTGTTTGGTGTGCATAGTAGCCACACTGTGCCACTGCGTATTGAAGTTCTTTGTCCTATCTAGTCCATACATAGGGTTCCCAAACCATTGTCTCTCCCTCTGACCATTTATGACTCGTGTTATGAGTTGTCAATGTTGACCATACATAGTGGACATCTTCGGTCATAGTCAGCGACGTGTGCATACTTTGATTGGTCGCTGTGCACGCTAGCCACACCGTGCCACTACTTGTTGAAAATCTTTCTACTTGCTAGCTGATAACTTGTGTTCCCAAGCCATGGTTTCCCCCACTGACCATTTGTGACTTGTGTTATGAGTTTTCAATGTTGACCATACACTGTGAAATCCGTTTGGTCATGGTTTGTGACATATGCCTACTTTGGGTTGTCACTGTACATGGTTACCACGCTGTGTCTTTGCATATCGAAGGTATTTGTGCTTTCTTGTTGACAGCTAGTGTGCCCAAACCATTGTGAGACGCCTCTGACTATCTGTGATGCGTGTTGTGAGTTGTAAATCTTGACCACATGAAGTGAAATGTTTTGTTCATGGTCAGTGAAATATGTATACTTTTGTTGGTCAATGTACATTGTAGCCACACTGTGCCACTACATATTGAAGGTATTTGTACATGCTAGTTGATAACTAGTGTTCACAAACCATTATCTTCCAGCCTGACCATTTGTGACTCATGTTATGAGTTGTCAAAGTTTACCACACTTTGTGACATTATTTGGTCATGGTCAGTGACATATGCCTAATTTAGTTGGTCATCGTGCATGGTATCCACACCGTGCCACAACGTATTAAAGCTCCTTGTGCTTGCTATTTGATACTTGGTGTTCCCAAACCATTGTTTCTCCCTTAGACCGTTTGTGACTTGTATTATGAGTTGACATTGTTGACCAGACACGGTGGATTTCCTTGGTAAAAGGAAATACATATGCCTACTTTGGTCGGTCATTGTGAATGGTAGCCACACCGTGCTACTACTGACTGAAAATCGTTGTACTTATTAGTTGAGAACTGATATTCCCATAGCATTGTTTCCTCCCCTTACCGTGTATGACTCGTGTTATTGTTGGTCAACGTTGACCACCCATATTGAAATTCTCTGGTCATGGTCAGTGACATATACCTAGTTTGGTTGTTTAGTGTGCATATTAGCCACACCGTGCCATATCGTATTGAAGTTCTTGGTCCTTTCTAGTAGATCCATAGGGTTCCCAAACCAATGTCTCTCCCTCTGAGCATTTGTTACTCGTGTTCTGAGTTGTCAATGTTGACCACACATAGTGGACTTCTCGGTCATAGTCAGTGACATATGCATCCTTTGGTTAGTCACTGTGCACGCTAGCCACACCGTGCCACTACTTGTTTAAAATCCTTCTACTTGCTAGTGTATAACTAGTGTTCCCAACCCATGGTTTCCCCCACTGACCATTTGTGACTCGTGTTATGAGTTTTCAACGTTGACCACACACTGTGAAATCCGTTTGGTCATGGATAGTGACATACGCCGACTTTGGTTTTTCCCTGTACATGGTTACCACGTGGTGTCACTACATATTGAAGGTAGTTGTACTTTCTAGTTAATAGCTAGTGTTCCCAAAACATTGTTACCCCCCTTTGACTATCTGTGACTTGTGTTGTGAGTTGTCAACACCGACCACATGAAGTGAAATTCATTGGTCATGGTCAGTGACACAAGCATACTTTGGTTGGTCACTGTAAATTGTAGCCACACTGTGCCACTACATATTGAAGGTATTGGTACTTGCTAGTCGATAAATATTATTAATAACCATTATCTTCCAACCTAACCATCTAAGACTCGTGTTATGTGTTGTCAAAGTTTACCACACATGGTGACATTCTTTGGTCACGGTCAGTGACATATGCATACCTTGGTTGGTCATCTTGCATGGTATCCACACTGTGCCACAACGTTTTGAAGCTCTTTGTGTTTGCTATTCAATACTTGGTGTTCCCAACCCATTGTTTCACCCTCTGACCATTTATGACTCGTATTATCAGTTGTCAACGTTCACCACACACATCAGATTTCTTTGGTCAAAAACTAAAAATGCCTTCTTTGGTCGGTCATTGTGCATGGTAGCCGCACCGTGCTACTACTGGCTGAAGGTCGTTGTACTTGCTAGTTGAGAACTGATATTCTCATAGCATTGTTTCCTACACTGACCGTTTGTGACTCGTGCTATGGTTGGTCAACGTTGACCACCCATATTGAAATTCTCTTATCATGGTCAGTGACATATGCCTAGTTTGGTTGTTTGGTGTGCATATAAGCCACACCGTGCCACAACATATTGAAGTTCTTTGTCCTTTCTAGTCGATACATAGGGTTCCCAAACCATTGTCTCTCACTCTGACCATTTGTGACTCGTGTTCTGAGTTGTCAATGTTGACCACACATAGTGGACTTCTCCGGCCATAGTCAGTGACATATGCATCCTTTGGTTGGTCACTGTGCACGCTAGCCACACCGTGCCACTACTTCTTGAGATTCCTTCTACTTGCTAGTTGATAACTAGTGTTCCCAACCCATGGTTTCCCCCACTGACCATTTGTGACTCGTGTTATGAGTTTTCAACGTTGACCACACACTGTGAAATCCGTTTGGTCATGGTTAGTGACATATGCCTAGTTTTGTTTGTCCCTGTACATGGTTACCACGCTGTGTCACTATGCATCGAAGGTATTTGTGCTTTCTAGTTGATAGCTAGAATCCCCAAACC
>SZWC01001718.1:132605-174672 GCA_023375785.1 Penium margaritaceum | reverse complement strand
TGTTCCCAACCCATGGTTTCCCCCACTGACCATTTGTGACTCGTGTTATGAGTTTTCAACGTTGACCACACACTGTGAAATCCGTTTGGTCATGGTTAGTGACATATGCCTAGTTTTGTTTGTCCCTGTACATGGTTACCACGCTGTGTCACTATGCATCGAAGGTATTTGTGCTTTCTAGTTGATAGCTAGAATCCCCAAACCGTTGTTAGCCCCTTTGAATATATGTGACTCGTGTTGTGAGTTGTCAACATTGAGCACATGAAGTGAAATTCTTTGGTCATGGTCAGTGACATATGCATACTTTGGTTGGTCACTGTGCATTGTAGCCACACTGTGCCTTTACATATTGAAGGTATTTATACTTGCTAGACAATAACTAGTATGTAGAAACCATTATCGTCCACTCTGACCATTTGTGACTCGTGTTATGAGCTGTCAAAGTTTACCACACATGGTGAAATTCATTGGTTATGGCCAGTGACATATGCATACCTTGGTTGGTCATCGTGCATGGTATCCACACTGTGCCACAATGTATTGAAGGTCATTGTGCTTGCTAGTCGATACCTGGTCTTCCCCAACAATTGTTTCCCCCTCTGACTATTTGTGACTCGTATTATGAGTTGTCAACGTTGACCACACACAGCAGATTTCTTTGGTCAAAGGCAGTAGATATGCCTACTTTGGTTGCTCATTGTGCATGGTAGCCACACCATGCTACTACGGATTGAAGGGCGTTGTACTTGCTACTTGAGAACTGATATTCCCGGACCATTATTTCCCCTTCTGACCGTTTGTGACTCGTGTTATGGTTGGTGAACGTTGACCACCCATATTGAAATTCTTTGGTCATGGTCAGTGACAAATGCCTAGTTTGGTTGTTTGGTGTGCATAGTAGCCACACCATGCCACTCTGTATTGAAATCATTTGTCCTTTTTAGTCCATGCATAGGGTTCCCAAACCATTGTCTCTCCATCTGACCAGTTGTGACTCGTGTTATGAGTTTTCACTGTTGACCACGCATACTGGATTTCTTTGGTCATAGCTAGTGACGTATTCATCCTTTGGTTGGTCACTGTGCATGCCAGCCAAACCGTGCCACTACTTGTTGAAGTTCTTTGTACTTGCTAGCTGACAACTAGTGTTCCCAACCCATTGTTTCCCCCTCTGACCATTTGTGACTTGTGTTATGAGTTTTCAATATTGACCACACACTGTGAAATTTGTTTGGTCATAGTTAGTGACATATTCCTACTTTGGTTTGTCACTGAACATGGTTACCACGCCGTGTACTAGGTATTAAAGGTATTTGTGCTTTCTAGTTAATAGCTAGTGTTCCCAAATCATTGTTATCCCCCTTTGACTATCCTTGACTCATGTTGTGAGTTGTCAACGTCGACCACATGAATTGAAATTCGTTGGTCATGGTCAGTGACATATGCATACTTTGGTTGGTCACTGTGCATGGTAGCCACGCTGTGCCATTATCTCTCCCTCTGACCATTTGTGACTCGTGTTATGAGTTGTCAATGTTGACCATACATGGTGGACATCTTTGGTCATAGTCAGTGACGTGTGCATCCTTTGGTTGGTCACTGTGCACGCTAGCCACACCGTGCCACTACTTGTTTAAAATATTTCTACTTGCTAGTTAATGACCAGTGTTCCCAAGCCATGGCTTCCCCCACTCACAATTTGTGACTCGTGTCATGAGTTTTCATCGTTGACCACACACAGAGAAATCCGTCTGGTCATGGTTTGTCACATATGCCTTTTTTGGTTTGTCACTGTACATGGTTACCACGCCGTGTCACTACGTATCGAAGGTATTTGTGCTTTCTTGTTGACAGCTAGTGTTCCCAAACCATTGTTAGCCCCCTCTGACTATCAATGACTCGTGTTGTGAGTTGTAAATGTTGACCACATGAAGTGAAAGACTTCGTTGGTCATGGTAAGTGACATATGCATACTTTGGCTGGTCACTGTGCATTGTAGCCACACTGTGCCACTACATATTGGAGGTATTTGTACTTGCTAGTCCATAACTAGTATTCACAAACCATTGTCTTCCACCCCGACCATTTGTGAGTCGTGTTATGAGTTGTCAAAGTTTACCTCACTTCGTGACATGATTTGGTCATGGTCAGTGACAAATGCCTACTTTGGTTGGTCATTGTGCATGGTATCCACACCGTGCCACTGCTGGAATGATGCTCCTCACCATGGCAGGAGTGACTCCAAAAAGGAACACCAAAAAGACAAGCCTTAGTGGCTTAATGGTTAATGGTGTCCACCTATAGAGGCAGGGGCCCGGGTTCAAGTCCCACAAGATGAAATTCTGCCCTGCCTCGAGGGACGTGGAAAATAGATGCCTGGAAGCTCGCTCAATCTCTACAGTTCCTCTTTAAGTTTCTAGAAGGCCAGGTGAGGGTCCAGGAAGGTGGCACACCTTCTAGAAGGGGTGACTTGTCCTACAAGGCATCTAGAGGTGTCTTGGTCTTCTGGACACCTTCCCTCCTACTAGAAGCAAGCTGAGGAATCTAGGAAGGGGCAGAAGCTTCTAGAGGAGGGAAAGGATGCCTTCCTAGGTGGGAAAAGGACAGCCTACCAAGGAGCAATCTAGAAGACATAGAATCTGCTAGGAAGCTCCAACTCTGGCATGCTTTGGTGTTCTGGAAAGCTTAGATCAGTGGCTATAAAACACCACTGCTTGCGAGCCTTGATCAAGTGTTAATTCCCATCCATTTGAGGCCAAAACTATTGCCTCAATCTCTGACCAGTTTTATGCCATCCTTGGAACCAGTTGCCTCCACAGTTTCAGTCTCTCCAAAAACAGTTGGTGGTGTGAAACAGCCACTGCTAGGGACCCTCTAGGGTGCACACTCACCCTCAGGCCAACAAAGGGTTATGGACCCACGCCTCTAAGGGGTTCAAAGCCAGCTTGATTTCACACTCCCAACAGCAAGACATGGCAACTAGCGAGCAAGAGAGCAGCCGTGCTGTCCTTAAGTTTGATGGGACAGGCTTTGCCTTGTGGAGGTGGCAGTTTGAGGTCTTCCTTGATGACAAGGGACTGCTTGAACTTGTAAAAGGTGATGAGACTGCTCCACTGGAGACTGCAACGGCTGAGGTGAAGGAGGCATACAATAAGCGCAACAAAAAGGCGTTGGCATTCCTTGTGTCCGCGTTATGCCCACCACAACTTGGGCACATCCATGGATGCACCCTGGCCGCACACGCATGGTCAAAACTATGCTCTATCTACCAGTCAAGCAGCCTTGCCAATCAGCTCTTCATCTTCAAATGGCTCGTCACCATCCGAGCCAACGAAGGCGACAACATCACGGAGATCATGTAGCAGATTGAGTCCCTCGCAGCGGAGTGCGTGGCCACAAGTTGGGAGGTCGACTCTCAGTTGCAAGCTATGATCCTCCTTCTGGCCTTGCCAGACAGTTGGAGTCCCATGATCACAGTCCTTGGTGGCTGGCCTTCCGACGAGCTGAAATACCCCAAGGTTGCTGAGTACGTACGAAATGAGTGGATGCGACCTGTCCGTCGAGAGAGTGCAGCGGCATCAAGTCCAGCTTACACAGTTCATCCTCAAAGTGGAGGCCTAGGCGACAAGTGGAAGGGTGCCAAACAGGGCACTAAGAAGGGTGACAAGAAGGGGGAGTGCTTCAACTACGGCAAGGAGGGCCACTACGCGCGCAACTGTCCTAAGAAGAAAACAGATCGGTCGCAGTGGGGCGGGAAGAAAGATGAGCACGCCCTTATGGCGTACAACTCCACCAACTTGATGGATCTGGGAGTTGCCGTCATCGACTCTGGATCAGGCCGCCACATGCAATGCAACAGGGCGGCATTTGTCACCTACGGCGCCTTGGAGAGACGCATGACGGTGGCCAATGGAAAAACAGAGGTGGCCGCCGGTGAGGGTAACGTCCGCATTGAGTCAATTGTGGATGGAAAACCTGTCACGAGCACAATCTACGATGTGCTGCATATGCCTAACTTTAGGGCAAACCTGCTCTCTGTCAGCCGCCTTACCGACAAGGGACTTGAGGTGCTCTTCACAAAGAAGGAGGCCGTCATCCGCAAAGAGGGCAAAGGTGAGGTGATTGCGCGTGCCAAGAGGGAGGACGACTTGTACCTGCTACGCGCAAAGATCCTCAGCAGTTGGGTGGGGTCCAGCGCCGCCAACCTTGCAACGAAGGATGGAGGAGATTTGGACCTATGGCACCGCCGACTCTCCCACATTTCTCCATCGACAGTGAAGGTGATGGCTAAGAGGGGAGTGATGTGGGGTCTCCAAATCAGCGGCCTTGATGGAACCAAGGAGACCGTGTGTGAGCCATGCATCATTGGCAAATCAACTCGGCAGCCGTTTGTCGCCAAGGGGACGCATGCATCGGCAAAACTGGCCGTGGTACACACAGATTTGTGTGGACCTCTTGAGAGCTCCATCGGCGGAGCTCGCTACTTCCTCACCTTCATCGATGACCACAGCCGGAAACTCTACCTCTACCCAATGAAGCGGAAGAGTGAGGTCCTTGCGAGCATGCAAGAGTTTGTGGCTGATGTGGAGCGGCAAACAGAGTTGAAGGTGAAGGCGTTCCGGAGTGACAACGGCGGTGAATATGCGGGGTGCCTTGGGTGGATGAAAAGGAAGGGGATTGAGTGGCAGAAAATAACTCCACACTCCCCACACCAGAATGGTGTCGTAGAGAGAGCGAATCGCACAATCCTTAACATGGTGCGATCCATGTTGAGCGACGCTGGCCTTACACAACGGTATTGGGCGGAGGTGGCAAGGACAGCAGCGTACATCATGAATCTCATGCCGACCAAGCCGCTGAAGGACAAGGAGAGCAATGCGTGGAAGACGCCACAAGAAGTGTGGAGCGGGAGGAAGCCGGCGGTGGGTGACCTCCGCACGTTTGGCTGTGTTGCACATGCAATGGTGCAGGCACGTGAGGGATGGAGCAAGCTGGACCCGCGTACCCGTCGGTGTATTTTCCTTGGATATGAGAGCGGAAGCAAGGCGTATTGGCTCTTTGACCCAAGGAGGCAGCAGATTGTGCGGAGTTGCGACGTCACATTCGACGAGAAAAGCCGTTGGACAGACAAGGAGGCAGGTCTCTCCAAGAGGGGGGAGTGGATGCCACTCCTTGAGGTGGAGACGCCGGAGGACGTGAATGAGGGTGACGTCCTCGCAGCAGTACCAGCCGGAGAGGATTGCCCGAGGGATGTGCAACCGGCAGAATATGTTCTGGCCAGTTCGGACGAAGAATCCGAAGCACCGGAGAGGGACGTAGAGGCGGGAAGTCGATCGATGTCTCCAAGGTCTCCAAGAGAGGGGGATCAGACGCTTGGAGAGGATGGCGCCAAAAGGGGACAGCAACAACAACAACCGCCTCAAGAGCCCCGCACAAGTAACCGTGTGCGAAGAAGGACAAAAAGGTATGATGTCGACAAGGGAATTTGGACTGGGTTTGCACAAGCCTTCTTCACGCAAGAGGAGCCTCAATATGTAAAGGAGGCACTGCAGCGGAAGGATGGGGCTGAGTGGGAGGGAGCAATAAAACCTGAGCTTGCCTCCCACGAGGAGAACGGCACTTGGGAGCTGGTTGACCGGCCAGAGGGTGAGAAAATCATCGGCTCCAAGTGGATCTTCCGGAAGAAGCTCACAAAGGAGGGGAAGGTGGAGCCGTACAAGGCGCGGCTGGTGGCGAAAGGATATGCCCAGAGAAAAGGGGAGCACTACAACGAGACCTTTGCACCAGTTGCCAAGTTTGCCTCCATCCGTACTATCCTCTCGGTGGCAGCGACACGCGACTACGACATCCACCAAATGGACGTGAAAACCGCGTTCCTCAATGGCGACCTGGACAAGGAAGTATACATGGAGGTGCCAGAGGGGGTGGATGCGCCGCAAGGGAAGGTGTGCCGGCTTTGCAGGGCGCTCTATGGACTGAAGCAAGCTCCGCTCATGTGGTACCTCGAGATGGATAGTTTCATGGGTGAGCTTGGCTTCAAGCGCTGCGAGGCTGATCACAGCGTGTACGTGCGTAATCAGCCAGGAATCCACCAAATTGTCGTCCTCTACGTGGATGACCTCATCCTTGTGTCTTTGGATGAGGGGGAGCTCAAGAGCTTGAAGCAACAACTTCGCGGCCGGTTCAAGATGACAGACATGGGCAAGCTTGAGTACTACCTTGGCATCGCCATCAGGAGGGACCGCAAAGCACGCACGTTGGAGATGGGTCAAGAAAAATACGTGCAGGAGGTGCTCCGCCGCTACAACATGGAGGAGTGCAACCCCATCGGCACACGTATGACAACGACATCGGTGTCTTTGGCAAGCCGGAAGCAGGACAGTGTGGTTCTATCCAGCACTCAGGCGGAGTATATTCCGCTCGCGGAAGCCGCAAAGGAGGCACTATGGCTGCGGCGATTGCTCAAGGAGATTGGGGTGGCGCAAAAGAAGCCAACGGCACTCAATGTTGACAACATGAGTGCCATCAGCCTGACCAAGAACCCTGTACTACACCGGAGGACCAAGCACATAGAGATCCAGCATCACTTTGCACGAGACCTTGTTGCAAAGGGTGATGTGGTGCTTGTGCATTGCGGCACAAAG
Organism: Penium margaritaceum; assembly: GCA_023375785.1. Taxonomy (NCBI): domain Eukaryota; kingdom Viridiplantae; phylum Streptophyta; class Zygnematophyceae; order Desmidiales; family Peniaceae; genus Penium; species Penium margaritaceum. The sequence continues at coordinate 168,028 of SZWC01001718.1, read as the reverse complement.
CACATGCTTGCTAATGCCATGACAAAGGCGCAACCCAAGGACATGCATGATGCTACTTGTATGGAGCTTGGGCTTTCCCAAGCCACTTGAGTTGCACGCTGAGCATGGACAACTGCCATGGGTGACGCGCAAGGGGGAGATTGTTGGAATGATGCTCCTCGCCATGGCAGGAGTGACTCCAAAAAGGAACACCAAAAAGACAGGCCTTAGTGGCTTAGTGGTTAATGGTGTCCACCTCTAGAGGCAGGGGCCCGGGTTCAAGTCCCACAAGATGAAATTCTGCCCTGCCTCAAGGGAGGTAGAAAATAGATGCAAGGAAGCTAGCTAAACCTCTACAGTTCCTCTTTAAGTTTCTAGAAGGCCAGGTGAGGGTCCAGGAAGGTGGCACACCTTCTAGAAGGGGTGACTTGTCCTACAAGGCATCTAGAGGTGTCTTGGTCTTCTGGACACCTTCCCTCCTACTAGAAGCAAGCTGAGGAATCTAGGAAGGGGAAGAAGCTTCTAGAGGAGGGAAGGGATGCCTTCCTAGGTGGGAAAAGGACACCCTACCAAGGAGCACTCTAGAAGCCATAGAATCTGCTAGGAAGCTCCAAATCTGGCATGCTTTGGTGTTCTGGAAAGCTTAGATCAGTGGCTATAAAACACCACTGCTTCTGAGCCTTGATCAAGTGTTAATTCCCATCCATTCGAGGCCAAAACTATTGCCTCAATCTCTGACCAGTTTTCTGCCATCCTTGGAACCAGTTGCCTCCACAGTCTCAGTCTCTCCAAAAACAGATGGTGGTGTGAAACAGCCACTGCTAGGGACCCTCTAGGGTGCACGCTCACCCTCAGGCCAACAGTGACTCGTGTTGTGAGTTGTAAATGTTGACCACATGAAGTGAAAGACTTCATTGGTCATGGTAAGTGACATATGCATACTTTGGCTGGTCACTGTGCATTGTAGCCACACTGTGCCACTACATATTGGAGGTATTTGTACTTGCTAGTCGATAACTAGTATTCACAAACCATTATCTTCCACCCTGACCATTTGTGAGTCGTGTTATGAGTTGTCAATGTTTGCCTCAGTTCGTGACATGATTTGGTCATGGTCAGTGACATATGCCTACTTTGGTTGGTCATTGTGCATGGTATCCACACCGTGCCACAACGTATTGAAGCTCATTGTGCTTGCTATTTGATACTTGGTGTTCCCAAACCATTGTTTCCCCCTCTGACCATTTGTGGCTCGTATTATGAGTTGTCAACGTTGACCATACACAGCGGAATTCTTTGGTCAAAGGCAATACATATGCATACTTTGGTCGGTCATTGTGCATGGCAGCCACACCGTGCTACTACTGAGTAAATGTCATTGTACTTGCTAGTTGAGAACTTGTATTCTCATAACATTGTTTCCTCCCCTGACCGTTTGTGGCTCGTGTTATGGTTGGTCAACGTTGACCACCCATACTGAAATTTTCTGGTTATGGTCAGTGACATATGCCTGTTTTGGTTGTTTAATGTGCATATCAGCAACACCGTGCCACTACGTATTGAAGTTCTTTGTCCTTTCTAGTCAATACCTCGGGTTTCAAAACCAGTGTCTCTCCCTCTGACCATTTGTGACTCGTGTTAAGAGTTGGCAATGTTGACCACACATAGTGGACTTATTCGGTCATAGTCAGTGACATATGCTTCCTTTGGTTGCTCACTGTTCACGATAGCCACACCGTACCACTACTTGTTATAAATCTTTCTACTTGCTAGTTAACAACTAGTGTTCCCAACCCATGGGTACACCCACTGACCATTTGTGACTTGTCTTATGAGTTTCCAACGTTTCCAAGGACCACACACTGTGAAATCCGTTTGGTCATGGTTAGTGACATATGCCTACTTTGGTTTGTCCCTGTACATGGTTACCACACTATGTCACTACATATTGAAGGTCTTTGTGCTTTATAGTTGATAGGTAGTGTTCCCAAACCAGTATTAGCCCCTGTCAATATCTGTGACTCGTGTTGTGGGTTGTCAACATTGACCACATGACGTGAAATTCTTTGGTCATGGTCAGTGACATATGCATACTTTGGTTGGTAACTGTGCATTGTAGCCACAACGTGCCACTACATATTGAAGGCATTTGTACTCGCTAGTCAATAACTAGTATTCACAAACCATTATCTTCCACCCTGACCATTTGTGACTCGTGTTATGAGCTGTCAAAGTTTACCACACATGGTGACATTCTTTGGTTATGGTCAGTGACATATGCATACCTTGGTTGGTCAGCGTGCATGGTATCCATAGCGTGCCACCACGTATTGAAGATCATTGTGCTTGCTAGTTGATACGTGGTCTTCCCAAGCAATTGTTTCCCCCGATGAATATTTATGACTCGTATTATGAGTTGTCAATGTTGTCCACACACACCGGATTTCTTTGGTCAAAGGCAGTACATATGCCTTCTTTGGTCGTTCGTTGTGCATGGTAGCCACACCGTGCTACTACTGATTGAAGGGCGTTGTACTGGCTAGTTGAGAACTGATATTCGTGTACCATTGTTTCCCCATCTGACCGTTTGTGACTGGTGTTATGGTTGGTGAACGTTGACCACCCATATTGCAATTCTTTGGTCATTGTCAGTGACATATGCCTTGTTTGGTTGTTTGGTGTGCATAGTAGCCACATAGTGCCACTATTTATTGAAGTTGTTTTTCCTTTCTAGTCCATGCATAGGGTTCCCAAACCATTGTCTCTCCCTATGACCATTTGTGACTCGTGTTATGAGTTGTCAATGTTGACCACGCATACTGGATGTCTTTGGTCATAGTCAAAGACATATTCATCGTTTGGTTGGACACGGTGCACGCTAGCCAAACCGTGCAACTACTGGTTGGAGTTCTTTGTACTTGCTAGTTGACAACTAGTGTTCCCAACCCATTGTTTCCCCCTGTGACCATTTGTAACTCGTGTTATGAGTTGTCAATATTCACCACACACTGTGATATTTGCTTGGTCATGGTTAGTGACATATGCCTACTTTGGCTTGTCACTGTACATGGTTACCACGCCATGTTACTACATTTTAAAGGTATTTGTGCTTCATAGTTAATAGCTAGTACTCCCAAACCATTCTTACCCCCCTTTGACTATCTGTCACTCGTGTTGTGAGTTGCCTACGCTGACCACATGAAGTGAAATTCGTTGGTCATGGTCAGTGACATATGCATACTTTGGTTGGTCACTGTGCATGGTAGCCACACCGTGCCACTACCTGTTGATAGTCTTTCTACTTGCTATTTGATAACTCGTATTCCAAACCCACTGTTTGGTCATGGTCAGTAACACATGCCTTCTTTTGTTGTTTGGTGTGCATGTTAGCCACACCGTGCCACTACCTATTGAAGTTCTTTGTCCTTTCTAGTCAATACATAGGGTTCCCAAACCATTGTCCCTCCCTCTGACCATTTGTGACTCGTGTTATGAGTTTTCAATGTTGACCACACATAGTGGACTTTTGCGGTCATAGTCAAGGACATATGCATCCTTTTGTTGGTCACTGTGCACGCTAGCCACACTGTGCCACTACCTGTTGATAATCTTTCTACTTGCTATTTGATAACTCGTATTCCAAACCCATTGTTCCCCCCTCTGACCATTTGTGACTCGTGTTATGTGTTTTCAACGTTGACCGCACATTGTGAACTTCCTTTGGTCATGGTTAGTGACATATGCCTACTTTGGTTTGTCAGTGTACATGGTTACCACGCCTTGTAACTACGTATTTGAGGTCTCTCTGCTTTCTTGTTGATAGCTAGTGTTCCCAGACCATTGTTACCCCCTCTGAATATCTGTGACTCGTGTTGTGATTTGTCAACATTGACCACCTGAAGTGAGATTCTTTGGTCATGGTCAATGGCATATGCGTACTTTGGTTTGTCACATTGCATTATAGCCACACTGTGCCACTACATATTGAAGGTATTTGTACTTGCTAGTCGATAACTAGTATTCACAAACCATTATCCTCCACCCTGACCATTTGTGACTCGTGTTGTGAGTTGTCAAAGTTTACCACACATGGTGACATTCTTTGGTCATGGTCAGCGACACATGCATACCTTGGTTGGTCATTACGGATGGTATCCACACCGTGCCACAATGTATTGTAGCTCCTTGTGCTTGCTATTTGATACTTGGTGTTGCCAAACCATTGTTTCCCCCCTCTGACCAGTTGTGACTCGTATTATGAGTTGATGTTCACCAGACACAGCGGATTTCTTTCGTGAAAGGGAGTACATATGCCTTCTTTGGTCGGTCATTGTGCATGGTAGCACATTGTGCTACTATTGACTGAAGGTCTTTGTACTTGCTAGTTGAGAACTGATATTCCCAAACCATTGTTTCCTCCCCTGACCGTTTGTGACTCGTGTTATGGTTGGTCAACGTTGACCACCCATATTGAAATTCTCTCGTCATGGTCAGTGACATATGCCTAGTTTGGATGTTTGGTGCGCATATTAGCCACACCGTGCCACTACGTATTAAACTTATTTCTCCTCTCTAGTCCATGCATAGGGTTCGGAAACCATTGTCTCTCCCGCTGACCATTCGTGAATCGTGTTATGAGTTTTCAATGTTGACTACACAGAGTGGAATTCTTCGGTCATATTCAGTGATGTGTCCATCCTTTGGTTGGTTACTGTGCATGCTAGCCACACTGTGCCACTACTTGTTGAAACTCTTCGTACTTGCCAGTTGATAACTAGTGTTCCTAACCTATTGTTTCCCCCTCTGACCATATGTGACTCATGTGATGAGTTGTCAAAGTTGACCACACACTGTGAAATTTGTTTCGTCATGGTTAGTGACATATGCCTATTTTGGTTTTTCACAGTACATGGTTACCACGCCGTGTCACTACGTATTGAATGTATTAGGGATTTCTTGTCAATAGCTGGTGTTCCCAAACCAATGTTACCCCCTTTTGACTATCTGTGACTCGTTTTGTGAGTTTTCAAAGCTGACCACATTAAGTGAAATTCGTTGGTCATGGTCAGTGACATATGCATACTTTGGTTGGTCATTGTGCATTGTAGCCACTCTGTGCCACTACATATTGATGGTATTTGTACTTGCTACTCAATGAATAGTATTAAAAAACCATTGTCTTCCACTCTGACCATTTGTGACTCGTGTTATGAGTTGTCAGAGTTTACCATACTTTGTGACATTATTTGGTCATGGTCAGTGACATATGCCTACTTTGGTTGGTCATCGTGCATGGTATCCACACCGTTCCACAACTTATTGAAGGTCCTTGTGCTTGCTAGTTGATACCTGATGTTCCCAAACCATTGTCTCCCCTCTGACCATTTGTGACTCCTATCATGAGTTGTCAACGCTGACCACACACAGCGGTTATTTTTGGTCAAAGGTAGCACATATGCCTACTTTGGTCGGTCCTTGTGCATGGTAGCCACACCGTGCTTATACTGAGTGAAGGTCGGTGTACTTGCTAGTTGAGAACTGATATTAACAGATCATTGTCTCCCCCTCCGACCGTTTGTGACTCGTGTTATGGTTGGTGAATGTTGACCACCCATATTGAAATTCTTTCATCATGGTCGGTGACATATGCCTAGTTTGGTTGTTTGGTGTGCATAGTAGCCACAACGTGCCACTACGTATTGAAGTTCTTTGTCCTTTCTAGTCGGTACATAAGGTTCCCAAACCATTGTCTCTACCTCTGACCATTTGTGACTCGTGTTATGAGTTTTCAATGTTGACCACCCATAGTGGACTTCTTCGTTCATTGTAAGTGACATATGCATCCTTCGGTTGGTCACTGTGCACGCTAGCCACACCGTGCCACTACTTGTTGAAAATCTGTCTACTTGCTTGTTGATAACTAGTGAACCCAACCCATGGTTGCCCCCACTGACCATTTGTGACTCGTGCTATGAGTTTCCAACGTTGACCACACACTGTGAAATCCGTTTGGTCATCGTTAGTGACATATGCCTACTTTGGTTTGTCCCTGTACATGGTTACCACGCCGTGTCTCAGGATATCGAAGGTCTTTGTGCTTTCTAGCTGATAGCTAGTGTTCCCCAACCGTTGGTAGCCCCTGTGAATACATGTGAATCATATTGTGAGTCGTCAGCATTGACCACATGACGTGAAATTGTTTGGTCATGGTCAGTGACATATGCATATTTTGGTTGGTCACTGTGCATTGTAGCCACACTGTGCCACTACATATTGAAGGTATTTGTACTTGCTACTCGATAAATTGTATTCACAAACCATTCTCTTCCACCCTGACCATTTGTGACTTGTGCTATGAGCTGTCAAAGTTTACCACACATGGTGACATTCTTTGGTCATGGTCAGTGACATATGCATACCTTGGTTGGTCATCGTGCATGGTATCCACACCGTGCCACAACGTATTGAAGGTCATTGTGCTTTCTAGTTGATACCTGGTGTTCCCAAACAATTGTTTCCCCCTCTGACTATTTATGACTCGTATTATGAGTTGTCAACGTTGACCAAACACAGCGTATTTCTTTGGTCAAAGGCAGTACATATGCCTACTTATGTCGGTCATTGTCCATGGTAGCCACACCGTGCTACTACTGACTGAAGGGCGTTGTACTTGCTAGTTTAGAACTGATGTTTGTGTACCATTGTTTCCCCCTTTGACCGTTTGTCTCTCGTGATATGGTTGGTGAACGTTGACCACCCATATTGAAATTATTTGGTCATTGTCAGTGACATATGCCTTGTTTGGTTGTTTGGTGTGCATAGTAGCCATACAGTACCACTATGTATCGAAGTTTTTTGTCCTTCATAGTCCATGCATAGGGTTCCCAAACAATTGTCTCTCCCTCTGACCATTTGTGACTTGTGTTATGAGTTGTCAATGTTGACAATGCATACTGGATTTCTTCGGTCATAGTCAGTTACGTATTCATCCGTCAGTAGGTTACTGTGCACGCTAGCCAAAATGTGCCACTACTTGTTGAAGTTCTTCATGCTTGCAAGTTGACAACTAGTATTCCCAACCTGTTGTTTCCCCCTCTGACTATTTGTGACTTGTGTTATGAGTTGTCAATATTGACCACACACTTTGAAATTCGTTTTGTGATGGTTAGTGACATGTGCCTACTTTGGTTTGTCACTGTACATGGTTACCAGGCCGTGACACTACATATTAAAGGTATGTGTGCTTTCTAGTTAATAGCTAGTGTTCCCAAACCATTGTTACCCCCCTTTGACTATCTGTGACTCGTGTTGTGAGCTGTCAACGCTGACCACATGAAGTGAAATTCGTTGGTCATGGTCAGTGACATATGCATACTTTGGTTGGTCAGTGTGCATGGTAGCCAAACTGTGCCACTACATATTGAAGGTATTTGTACTTGCTACTTGATAAACAGTATTCACGAACCATTGTCTTCCACTCTGACTATTTGTGACTCGTGTGATGAGCTGTCAAAGTTTACTACACTAGGTGAAATAATTTGGTCATGGTCAATGACATATGCCTACTTTGGTTGGTCATCGTGCATGGTATCCACACCTTGCCACAACTTGTTGAAGGTCCTTGTGCTTGCTTGTTGATACCTAATGTCCCTAGACCATTGTTTCCCACCTCTTACCATTTGTGATTCTTGTTATGAGTTGTGAAAGCTGTCCAAACACAGCGGATTTCTTTGGTCCAAGGCAGTACATATGCCTACTTTGGTCGGTCATTGTGCATGGTAGCCACACCGTGATTATACGGATTGAAATTCGCTGTACTTGCTAGTTGAGAACTGATATTCCCAGACTATTGTTTCCCCTTCTGACTGTTAGTGACTCGTGTTATGGTTGGTGAATGTTGACCACCCATATTGAAATTCTTTGGTCATGGTAAGTGACATATGCCTACTTTGGTTGTGTGGTGTGCATAGTAGCCACACCAAGCCACTACGTGTTGAAGATATTTGTCCTTTCTAGTCAATACATAGGGCTCCCAAACCATTGTCCCTCCCTCTGACCATTTGTGACTCGTGTTATGAGTTTTCAATGTTGACCACACATAGTGGACTTATACGGTCAAAGTCAATGACATATGCATCTTTGGTTGGTCACTGTGCACGCTAGCCACATAGTGCCACTACTTGTTGAAAATCTTCTTACATGCTAGTTGATAACTAGTGTTCCCAACCAATTGTTTCCCCCTCTGACCATTTAAGATTCGTGTTATGTGTTTTCAACATTGACCACACAATGTGAAATTCTATTGGTCATGGTTAGTGACAGATGCCTACTTTGGTTTGTTACTGTACATGGTTACCACGCCGTGTCACTACGCATTGAAGGTCTCTGTGCTTTCTTTTTGATAGCTAGCGTTCCCAAACCATTGTTACCCCCTCTGAATATCTGTGACTCGTGTTGTGCGTTGTCAACATTGACCACATGAAGTGAAATTCTTTGTTCATGGTCAGTGACATATTCGTACTTTGGTTGGTCACTGTGCATTGTAGCCACACTGCGCCACTACATATTGAAGGTATTTGTACTTGCTAGTCGATAACTAGTGTTCAGAAACCATTATCTTCCACCCTGACCATTTGTGACTCGTGTTATGAGTTGTCGAAGTTTACCACACATGGTGATATTCTTTAGTCATGGTCAGTGACATATGCATACCTTGGTTGGCCATTGTGCGTGGTATCCACACCGTACCACAACGTATTGTAGCTCCTTGTGCTTGCTATTTGATATTTGGTGGTCCCAAACCATTGTTTCCCCCTCTGACCATTTGTGACTCGTATTATGAGTTGTCGAAGCTGACCAGACACAGCGGATTTCTTTCGTCAAAGGGAGTACATATGCCTACTTTGGTCGGTCATTGTGCATGGCAGCCATACCATGCTACTACTGACTGAAGGTCGTTGTACTTGCAAGTTGATAGCTGATATTCCCAAACCATTTTTTCCTCCCCTGACCGTTTGTGACTCGTGTTATGGTTGGTCAACGTTGACCACCCATGTTGAATTCTCTGGTCATGATCAATGACATATGCCTAGTTTGAATGTTTGGTGTGCATATTAGCCACAACATGCCACTACGTATTGAGGTTATTTGTCCTTTCTAGTCCGTGCATAGGGTTCCGAAACCATTGTCTCTCCCTCTGACCATTCGTTACTCCTGTTATGAGTTGTTAATGTTGACCACACATAGTGGACTTCTTCGGTCATAGTCAGCGAGGAGTTCATCCTTTGGTTGGTCACTGTGCACGCTAGCCACATCGTGCCACTACTTGTTGAAGTTCTTCCTATTTTCTAGTTGATAACTAGTGTTCCTGGCCCGTTGTTTCCCCCTCTGACCATTTATGACTCATGTGATGAGTTTTCAACGTTGACCACACACTGTGAAATTCGTATGGTCATGGTTAGTGACATATGCCTACTTTGGTTTGTCACTGTACATGGTTACCACGTCGTGTAACTATGTATTGAAGGTATTTGTACTTTCTAGTCAATAGCTAGTGTTACCAAACCAATGTTACCCCCATTTGACTATCTGTGACTCGTGTAGTGAGTTTTCAATGCTGACCACATGAAGTGAAATTCGTTGGTCATGGTCAGTGACATATGCATACGTTGGTTGGTTACTGTGCATGGTAGCCACGCTGTGCCACTACATATTGGAGGTATTTGTACTTGCTACTTGATGACTAGTATTCACAAACCATTGTCTTCCACTCTGACCATTTGTCACTCGTGTTATGAGTTGTCAAAGTTTCCCACACTTAGTGACATTATTTGGTCATGGTCAGTGACATATGCTTACTTTGGTTGGTCATCGTGCATGGTATCCACACCATGCCACGACTTATTGAAGGTCCTTGTGCTTGCTAGTTGATACCTGGTGTTCCCAAACCATTGTCTCCCCCTCTGACCATTTGTGACTCCTATTATGAGTTGTCAACACTGACCACACATAGCGGATTTCTTTGGTCAAAGGTAGTACATATGCCTACTTTGGTCGGTCATTGTGCATGGTAGCCACACCGTGCTTATACTGATTGAAGGTCGCCGTACTTGCTAGTTGAGAACTGATATTCACAGACCATTGTTTCCCCCCTCTGACCGTTCGTGACTCGTGTTATGGTTGGTGAATGTTGACCACTTATATTTAAATTCTTTCATCATGGTCAGTGACATATGCCTAGTTTGATTGATTGGTGTGCACAGTAGCCACACTGTGCCACTACGTATTGAAGTTATCTGTCCTTTCTAGTCAATACATAGGGTTCCCAAACCATTGTCTCTCCCTCTGACCATTTGTGACTTGTGTTATGTGTTGTCAATGTTGACCACACATAGTGGACTTCTTCAGTCATAGTCAGTGACATATGCATCCTTTGGTTGGTCATTGTGCACGCTAGCCACACTATGCCACTACTTGTTGAAAATCTTTCTAGCCGCTAGTTGATAACTAGTGTTCCCAACCCATGGTTTCCCCCACTGACCATCTGTGACTCGTGTTATGAGTTTTCAATGTTGACCACACACTGTGAAATCCGTTTGGTCATCGTTAGTGACATATGCCTACTTTGGTTTGTCCCTGTACATGGTTACCACGCCGCGTCACTACGTATCAAAGGTCTTTGTGCTTTCTAGTTGATTGCTAGTGTTCCCAACCCATTGTTAGCCCCTCTGAATATCTGTGACTCGTGTTGTTTGTTGTAACCATTGACCACATGAAGTCAAATTCTTTGGTCATGGTCAGTGACATATGCATACTTTGGCTGGTCACTGTGCATTGTAGCCACACTGTGCCACTATATATTGAAGGTATTTGTACTTGCTAGTCAATAACTAGTACTTAGAAACCATTATCTTCTACTCTGACCATTTGTGACTCGTGTTATGAGCTGTCAAAATTTACCACACATGGTGACATTATTTGGTCATGGTCAGTGACATATGCCTACTTTGGTTGGTCATCGTGCATGGTATCCACACCGTGCCACAATGTATTGAAGCTCCTTGTGCTTGCTATTTGATACTTGGTGTTCCCATACCATTGTTTCCCCCTCTGACCATTGTGACTCGTATTATGAGTTGTCAACGTTGACCACACACGGTGGATTTCTTTGGTCAAAGGCAGTACATATGCCTGCTTTGGTCTGTCATTGTGCATGGTAGCCACACCGTGCTACTACTGACTGAAGGTCGTTGTACTTGCCAGCTGGTATCTAGTATTCCCAAACCATTGTTTCCCCCTCTGACAACTCGTGACCCATATTATTGGTTGTCAACGTTGACCACATGTAGTAAAACTGTTTGGTCATTGTAAGTGGTACATGCCTAATCTGGCTGGTCATTGTGCATGGTAGCCACACTGTTTCACTACTTGTTGAAAGTCTGTGTACTTTCCAGTCTATAAATAGCAAAAGGTTTCTCCCTTTGACACCAGGTCGGTTTTTGTTGATTTGTTAAGCGTAGGCGCCTTCGCTAGAATACCCTCTCCCACCCACCTAGAGGGATATTCCGTGGACGACCTGGAGGACAGATTTGTGACCGCATTACGACACTCCCCTACCCCTCCACGGCTTAGGCTCCAAGGTAGAGTTGAGGTATCAGAACACTGCCGTCCCTCCTCCCCCCCCCCCCCCCCCCCCCCCCCCCCCCCAGGTCGCAAGCCTATTCTATATTGCACGTACCAGGATTCAAACCCTGTACCTACCGCTCCAGAATCTAACTCTATATGGACTAAGCCAACTCACATGGTTGTCATATGATGTCCAAATGAAATCATAAGGGTTCCTATGGGTAAAGGGTATAAAATAAGGGGGTGTAAGATTATAGGGTAGTTTACAAATGTATGATTGATAACAAAGTTAGTTTAATCAGAACAAATTGATGATGTCGGAATTTCAGATTTTGAAATTTCGAGCTTGAACAACCTCTCAACCATTGCTCAAACTGACTAGTCGTAAGAAGGAAAATTGACTACACACAGTGAAACTCTTTTTATGATATTCACAGATACAATTATACTTTGGTTGGTCATTGTGCGTGGTAGCCACACCGTGCCACCACTTATGGAAGGTCTCTGTACTTGCTAGTCGATACTGAGTATTCCCAAACCATTGTTTCTCCCTCTGGTCATGAGCAGTGATGTATGCGAACATTGACCACACACACTAAACTTCTCTGGTCATGAGCAGTGATGTATGCCTACTTGGGTAGGTAATTGTGCATGGTAGCCACACCGTGCCAATACATACAAAAACGCTCTGTACTTGCTAGAAGATACATAGTGTTTTGAAACCATGTTTTCCCCATATGACTATTTGTGACTCATGTTATGGGTTGTGAATGTTGACCATCCATATTGAAATTCTTTGGTCATGTTTATTGACATATGCCTAGTTTGGTTTGTCACTGTACGTGGTTACCACGCCCAGTCACTGCGTATTGAAGGTCTTTGTGCTTTCTAGTTGATAGCTAGTGTTCCCAAACCATTGTTACCCCCCTCTGACTATCAGTGACTCGTGTTGCGAGTTGTCAACGCTGACCACATGAAGTGAAATTCGTTGGTCATGGTCAGTGACATATGCATGAAGCGAAATTTGTTGGTCCCTGTGTATGGTAGCCATGCTATGCCACTACATATTGAAGGTATTTGTACTTGCTAGTCCATAACTAGTATTCACAAACCATTATCCTCCACACTGACCATTTGTGACTAGTGTTATGAGTTTTCAAAGTTTACCATACTTAGTGACATTATTTGGTCATGGCCAGTAACACATGCCTACTTTGGTTGGTCATCGTGCATGGTATCCACACCGTGCCACAACTTATTGAAGGTTCTTGTGCTTGCTAGTTGATACCAAGTGTTTCCAAACCATAATCTCCCCGTCTGACCATTTGTGACTCCTATTATGAGTTGTCAACGCTGACCACACACAGCGGATTTCTTTGGTCTAAGGTAGTACATATGCCTACTTTGGTCGGTCATTGTGCATCGTAGCCACACCATGCTTATACTGATTGAAGGTCGCTGTACTTGCTAGTTGAGAACTCATATTCACAGATAATTGTTTCCCCCTCTGGACGTTTGTGCCTCGTGTTATGGTTTGTGAATGTTGACCACCCATATTGAAATTCTTTCATCATGGTCGGTGACATATGTCTACTTTGGTTGTTTGGTGTGCATAGAAGCCACACCGTGCCACTACGTATGGAAGTTATTTGTCCTTTCTAGTACATGCATAGGGTACGCAAACCATTCTCTCTCCCTCTGACCATTTGTGACTCGTGTTATGAGTTGTCAATGTTGACCACGCATACTGGATTTCTTCGGTCATAGTCAGTGACGTATTCATCCTTTGGTTGGTCACTGTGCACGCTAGCCAAATCATGCCACTACTTGTTGAAGTTCTTCGTACTTCCTAGTTGACAACTAGTGTTTCTAAACCATTGTTTCCTCCTCTGACCATTTGTGACTCGTGAAATGTCTTTGGTCATTGTTAGGGACATATGCCTACTTTGGTTTGTCATTGTACATGGTTACCACACCGTGTTACTACATACTAAAGGTATTTGTGCTTTCTAGTTGATAGCTAGTGTTCTGAAACCGTTGTTAGCCCCTCTGAATATCTGTGACTCGTGTTGGGAGTTGTCAACATTGACCACATGAAGTGAAATTCTTTTGTCATGGTCACTGACATATGCATACTTTGGTTGGTCACTGTGCATTGTAGCCACACTGTGCCACTACACATTCAAGGTATTTGTACGTGCTAGTCGGTAACTAGTATTTAGAATCCATTATCTTTAACTTTGACCATTTGTGACTCGTGTTACGAGCTGTCAAAGTTTACCACACATGGTGAAATTCTTTGGTCATGGTCAATGACATGCGCATACCTTGGTTGGTCATCGTGCATGGTCTCCACACCGTGCCACAACGTATTGAAGGTTATTGTGCTTGCTAGTTGATACCTTGTGTTCACAAATAATTGTTTCCCCCTCCGACTCTTTGTGATTCGTGTTATAAGTTGTCAGCCTTTACCACACATAGCGGATTTCTTTTGTCAAAGGCAGTACATATGCCTACTTTTCTCGGTCATTGTGCATGGTAGCCACACCGTGCTACTACTGATTGAAGGGTGTTGTACTTGCTAGTTGAGAACTGATATTCTCGGACCATTGTTTTCCCCCTCTGACAGTTTGTGACTCGTGTTATGGTTGGTGAACGTTGACCCCCCATATTCAAACTCTTTGGTCATGGTCAGTGACATATGCCTAGTTTGGTTGTTTGGTGGGCATAGTAGCCACACCGTGCCACTACGTATTGAAGATATTGGTCCTTTTTAGTCCATGCATAGGGTACCCAAACCATTGTCCCTCCCTCTGACCATTTGTGACTCGTGTTATGAGTTGTCAATGTTGACCACGCATACTGGATTTCTTTGGTCATAGTCAGTGACGTATTCATCCTTTGGTTGGTCACAGTGCAAGCTAGCCAAACCGTGCCACTACTTGTTGAAATTCTTCATACTTGCGAGCTGACAACTAGTGATCCCAGCCCATTATTTCCCCCTGTGAGCATTTGTGACTCCTGTTATGAGTTTTCAATATTGACCACACACTGTGAAATTCGTTTGGTCATGGTTAGGGACATATGCCTACTTTGGTTTGTCAATGTTCATGGTTACCACCCCGTGTCACTACATATTAAAAGTGTTTGTACTTTCTAGTTAATAGCTAGTGTTCCCAACCCATTGTTACCCCCCTTTGACTATCTGTGACTCGTGTTGTGAGTTGTCAATGCTGACCACATGAAGTGAAATTTGTTGGTCATGGTTAGTGACATTTTCATACTTCGGCTGGTCACTGTGCATGGTAGCCACGCTGTGTCAGTAAATATTGAAGGTATTTGTAATTGCTACTTGATAACTAGTATTTACGAACCATTGTCATCCACTATGACAATTTGTGACTCGTGTTATGAGCTGTCAAAGTTTACCACCCTTAGTGATGTTTTCTGGTCATGGTGAGTGACATATGCCTACTTTGGTTGGTCATCGTGTATGGTATCCACACCGTGCCACAACTTTCTAAAGGTCCTTGTGCTTGCTAGTTGATACCTGATGTTCCGCGACCATTGTTCCTCCTCTGACCATTTGTAATTTGTGTTATGAGTTGTCAACGCTGTCCATACACAACGGATTTCCTTGGTCAAAGGCAGTACATATGCCTACTTTGGTCGGTCATTGTGCATGGTAGCCTAGCCGTGCTTTTACTGATTGAAGGTCGCTGTACTTGCTAGTTGAGAACTGATATTCCCATACCATTGTTTCCCCGTCTGACCGGTTGTGAGTCGTGTTATGGTTGGTGAATGTTGACCACCCATATTAGAATACTTTGGTCATGGTCAGTGACATATGCCTACTTTGGTTGTTTGGTGTGCATTGTAGCCACACCGTGCGAATACGTATTGAATTTCTTTGTCCTTTCTAGTCCATACACAGGGTTCCCAAACCATTGTCGCTCCCTCTGACAATTTGTGACTTGTGTTATGAGTTTTCAATGTTGACCACACATAGTGGACTTCTTCGGTCATAGTAAACAACATATGCATCCTTTGGTTGGTCACTGTGCATGCTAGTCACACCGTGCAACTACTTGTTGAAAATCTTTCTTCTTACTAGTTGATAACTAGTGTTCCCAATCCAATGTTTCCCCCTCTGACCATTTGTGACTCGTGTTATGCGTTTTCAACGTTTACCACACACAGTGAAATTGTTTTGGTCATGGTTAGTGACATATGCCCACTTTGGTTTGTCACTGTACATGGTTACCACGCCTTGTCACTACGTATTGAAGGTCTCTGTGCTTTCTTGTTGATAGCTAGCGTTCCCAAACCATTGTTACCCCCTCTGAATACTTGAGACTTGTGTTGTGAGTTGTCAACATTGACCACAGGAAGTGAAATTCTTTGTTCATGGTCAGTGACATATGCGTACTTTGGTTGGTCACTGTGCATTGAAGCCACACTGTGCCATTACATATAGAAGGTATTTGTACTTGCTAGTCCATAATTAGTATTCACAAACCATTCTCTTCCACCCTGACCATTTGTGACTTGTGTTATGAGTTGTCAAAGTTTACCACACATGGTGACATTATCTGGTCATGGTCAGTGACATATGCATACATTGGTTGGCCATCGTGCATGGTATAGACACTGTGCCACAATTTATTGTAGCTCCTTGTGCTTGCTATTTGATACTTGGTGTTCCCAAACCATGGTTTCCCCCTCTGACCATTTGTGACTCATATTATGAGTTGTCGACGTTGACCAGACGCAGCGGATTTCTTTTGTCAAAGGCTGTACATATGCCTACTTTGGTCCATCATTGTGCAAGGTAGCCACACCGTGCTTCTAGTGACTGAATTTCGTTGTACTAGCTAGTTGAGAACTGATATTCCCAAACCATTGTTTCCTCCCCTCACCGTTTCTCACTCGTGTTATGGTTGGTCAATGTTGACCAGCGTTATTGAAATTCCCTGGTCATGGTCAGTGACATATGCCTGGTTTGGATGTTTTGTGTGCATATTAGCCACACTGTGCCACTACATATGGAAGTTATAAGTTCCTTCTAGTCCATGCATAGGGTTCCCAAACCATTGTCTCTCCCTCTGACCATTCTTGACTCATGTTATGAGTTGTCAATGTTGACCACACATAGTGAACGTCAGTGACGTGTTCATCCTTTGGTTGGTCACTGTGCACGCTAGCTACACCACACTTCTACTTGTTGAAACTTTTTCTACCCGCTAGTTGATAACTAGTGTTCCCAACCCATGGTTTCCCCCACTGACCATTTGTGACTCGTGTTATGAGTTGTCAACGTTGACCACACACTGTGAAATCCGTTTAGTCATGGTTAGTGACATATGCCTACTTTGGTTTGTCCCTGTACATGGTTACCACGCCGTGTCACTACGTATCAGAGGTCTTTGTTCTTTTTAGTTTATAGCAAGTGTTCCCCACCCGCTGTTAGCCCCTCTGAATATCTGTGACTCGTGTTGTGAGTTGTCAACATTGACCACATGAAGTGAAATTTTTTGGTCATGGTCAGTGACATATGCATACTCTCGTTGGTCACTGTGCATTGTAGCCACACTGTGCCACTATATATTGAAGGTATTTGTACTTGCTAGTCGATAACTAGTATTGATAAACCATTATCTTCCACTGTGACCATTCGTGACTCGTGTTATGAGCTGTCAAATTTTACCACACATGGTGACATTCTTTGGTCATGGTCAGTGACATATGCATACCTTGGTTGGTCATCGTGTATGGTATCCACAGCATGCAACAACGCATTGAAGGTCATTGTGCTTGCTAGTTGATACCTGGTGTTCCCAAATAATTGTTTCCCCTTCTGACTAGTTGTGACTCGTAGTATGAGTTGTCAACGGTGACCTCACACAGCGGATGTCTTTCGTCAAAGGCAGTACATATGCCTACTTTGGTCGGTCATTGTGCATGGTAGCCTCACCGTGCTTATACTGATTGAAGGTCGCTGTACTTGCACGTTGAGAACTGATATTCCCAGACCATTGTTTCCCCCTCTGACCTTTTGTGACTTGTGTTATGGTTGGTGAATGTTGACCACCCATATTGAAATTCTTTCATCATGGACCGTGACATATGCTTACTTTGGTTGTTTGGTGTGCATTGTAGCCACACCGTGCGAATACGTATTGAATTTCTTTGACCTTTATAGTCCATACACAGGGTTCCTAAACCATTGTCGCTCCCTCTGACCATTTGTGACTCGTGTTATGAGTTGTCAACGTTGACCATACATAGTGGACTTCATCGGTCATAGTCAGTGACATATGCATCTTTTGGTTGGTCACTGTACACGCTAGCCACACTGTGGCGCTACTTGTTGACAATCTCTCTACTTGCTAGTTGATAACTAGTGTTCCCAACCCATGGTTTCACCCACCGACCATTTGTGACCCGTGTCATGAGTTTCCAACGTTGACCACACACTGTGAAATCCGTTTGGTCATGGCTTGTGACATATGCCTACTTTAGTTTGTCACTGTACATGGTTACCACGCCGTGCCATAACGTATTGAAGGTCATTGTGGTTTCTAGTCGATACCTGGTGTTCCCAAACAGTTGGTTCTCCCTATGACTATTTGTGACTCTTATTATGAGTTGTCAATGTTGATCTCACACTGCGGAATTCTTTGGTCAAAGGCAGTACATATGCCTACTTTGGTCGGTCATTGTGCATGATAGCCACACCGTGCTACTACTGATTAAAGGGCGTTGTACTTGCTAGTTGAGAACTGATATTCCCGGACCATTGTTTCCCCCTCTGACCGTTTGTGACTTGTGTTATGGTTTGTGAACATGGACAACCCATGTTGAAATTCTTTGGTCATGGTCAGTGACATGTGCCTAGTTTGGTTGTTTGGTGTGCATAGTAGCCACACCATGCCACGACGTATTGAAGTTGTTTTTCCTTTCTAGTCCATGCATAGGGTTCCCAAACCATTGTCTCTCCCTCTGACCATACATGACTCGTGTTATGATTTGTCAATGTTGACCACACGAAAAGGACTTCTTCGGTCATACTCAGTGACGTATTCATCATCTCGTTGGTCACTGTGCACACTAGCCACACCGTGCCACTACTTGTTGAAGTTCTTCGTACTTGCTAGTTGAAAGCTAGTGTTCCCAACCAATTCTTTCCCTCTCTGACAATGTGTAACTCGTCTTATGAGTTTTCAGTGTTGACCACACACTGTAAAATTCATTTGGTCATGGTTAGTGACATATGCCTACTTTGGTTTGTCAGTGTACATGGTTACCACGCCGTGTCACTACATCTTAAAGGTATTTGTGCTTTTTAGTTAATAGCTACTTGATAACTAGTATTCACGAACCATTGTCTTCCACTCTGGCCATTTGTGACTTGTGTTATGAGCTGTCAAAGTTTACCACACTTAGTGACATTATTTGGTCATGGACAGTGACATGCCTACTTTGGTTGGTCATCGTGCATGGTATCCAAAGCGTGTCACAACTTGTTGAAGGTCGTTGTGCTTGCTAGTTGATTCCTGTTGTTCCCTGACCATTGTTCCCCCCTCGGACCATTTGTGATTCGTATTATGAGTTGTCATCGCTGTCCACACACAGCGGATTTCTGTGGTCAAAGGCAGTACATATGCCTACTTTGGTCGGTCATTGTGCATGGTAGCCACATCGTGCTTATACTGATTGAAGGTCGCTGTACTTGCTAGTTGAGAAATGATAGTCCCAGACCATTGTTTCCCCCTCTGCCCATTTGTGACTTGTGTGATGAGCTGTCAACGTTGACCAAACACTGTGAAATTCGTTTGGTCATGGTTAGTGACATATCCGTACTTCTATTGAAATTCTTTCATCATGGGCATTGACATATGCCTAGTTTGGTTGTTTGGTGTGCATGGTAGCCACACCGTGCCACTGCGTATTGAAGTTCTTTGTCCTTTCTAGTCGATACATAGGGTTCCCAAACCATTGTCTCTCCCTCTGACCATTTGTAAATCGTGTTATGAGTTGTCAATGTTGACCATACATAGTCGACATCTTCGGTCATAGTCAGTGACGTGTGCATCCTTTGGTTGGTCACTGTGCACGCTAGCCACACCGTGCCACTACTTGTTGAAAATCTGTCTACTTGCTAGTTGACAACTAGTGTTCCAAAGCCATGGTTTCCCCCACTGATCATTTGTGACCCGTGTTATGAGTGTTCAACTTTGACCACACACAGTGATATCCGTTTGGTCATGATTTGTGACATATGCCTACTTTGGGTTGTCATCGTACATGGTTACCACGCCATGTCATTGCGTATTGAAGGTATTTGTGCTTTATTGTTGACAGCTAGTATTCCCAAACCATTTGTGACTCGTATTATGAGTTGTCAACGTGAACCACACACGGTGGATTTCTTTGGCCAAAGGCAGTACATATGCCTACTTTGGTCGGTCATTGTGCATGGTAGCCACACTGTGCTACTACTGTCTGAAAGTCGTCTTGCTTGCTAGTTGAGAACTGATATTCCCATAGCATTGTTTCCTCCCCTGACCGTTTGTGACTCGTGTTATGTATGGTGAATGCTGACCACCCATTTTGAAATTCTTTGGTCATGGTCAGTGACATATGCCTAGTTTTGGTTGTTTGGTGTGCATAGTAGCCAAACTGCGCCACTACGTATTAAAGTTCTTTGTCCTTTCTAGTCGATACACAGGGTTCCCAAACCATTGTCTCTCCCTCTGACCATTTGTGACTCGTGTCATGAGTTATCAATGTTGACCACACATAGTGGACTTCTTCAGTCATAGTCAGTGACATATGCATCCTTTGCTTGGTCACCGTACACGCTAGCCTCACCGTGCCACTACTTGTTGAAGATCTTTCTACTTGCTAGTTGATAACCAGTGTTACCAACCCATGGTTTCCCACACTGACCATTTGGTACTCATTTTATGGGTTTTCAACGTTGACCACACACTGTGAAATTCGTTTGGTCATGGTTAGTGACATATGCCTACTTTGGTTTGTCACTGTACATTGTTACCACGCCGTGTCACTACGTATTGAAGGTATTCGTGCTTCCTAGTCAATAGCTAGTTTTCCCAAACCAATGTTATTCTTCTTTGACTATCTGTGACTCGTGTTGTGAGTTTTTACGCTGACCACATGAAGTGAAATTCGTTGGTCATGGTCAGTGACATGCATACGTTGGTTGGTCACTATGCATGGTAGCCACGCTGTGCCACTACATATTGAAGGTATTTTTACTTGCTACTTGATGACTAGTATTCACAAACCATTGTCTTCCACTGTGACGATTTGTGACTCGTGTTATGAGTTGTCAACGTTTACCACACTTCGTGAGATTACTTGGACATGGTCAGTGACATATGCCTTCTTTGGCTGGTCATCGTGCATGGTATCCACACCGTGCCACAACTTATTGAAGGTCCTTGTGCTTGCTAGTTGATACCTGGTGTTCCCAAACCATTGTCTCCCCCTCTGCCCATTTGTGACTCGCATTATGAGTTTTAAACGTTGACCATACTTTGCGGAATTCTTTGGTCACAGGCAGTACATATGCCTACTTTGGTCGTTCATTATGCATGGTAGCCACACCGTGCTACTACTGATTGAAGGGCGTTGTACTTGCTAGTTGAAAAATGATATTCCAAGACCACTGTTTCCCCCTCTGACCGTTTGTGACTCGTGTTATGGATGGTGAACGTTGACCTCCCATGTTGAAATTCTTTGGTCATGGTCAGTGACATATGCCTAGTTTGGTTGTTTGGTGTGCATAGTAGCCACACCGTGCCACTACGTATTGAAGTTATTTGTCCTTTCTAGTCCATGAATAGGGTTCCCAAACCATTGTCTCTCCCTCTGACCATTCGTGACTCGTGTTATGAGTTGTCAATGTTGACCACACATAGTGGACTTCTTCAGTCATAGCCATTGACGTATTCATCCTTTGGTTGGTCACTGTGCACGCTAGCCACACCGTGTCACTACTTGTTGAAATTCTTTGTACTTTCTAGTTGACAACTAGTGTTTCCAACCCATTGTTTCCGCCTCTGACCATTTGTGATTCGTGTATTTAGTTTTCAATATTGACCACACACTGTGAAATTTGTTTGGTCATGGTTAGTGACATATGCCTACTTTGGTTTGTCACTGTACATGGTTACTACGCCGTGTCACTACATGTTACAGGTATTTGTGCTTTCTAGTTAGAAGCTAGTGTTCCCAAACCATTGTTAACCCCCTTTGACTATCTGTGACTCGTGTTGTGAGTTGTCAACGCTGACCACATGAAGTGAAATTTGTTGGTCATGGTCAGTGACATATGCATACTTTGGTTGGTCACTGTGCACGGTAGCCACACTGTGCCACTACATATTGAAGGTATTTGTACGGGCTAGTCAATAACTAGTACTCACAAACCATTTTCTTCCACTCTGACCATTTGTAACTCGTGTTATGAGCTGTCAAAGTTTACCACACTTAGTGACATTATTTGATCATGGTCAGTGACATATGCCTACTTTGGTTGGTCATCGTGCATGGTATCCAAACCGTGCCACAACTTGTTGAAGGTCCTTGTGCTTGCTAGTTGACACCTGGTGTTCCCAAACCATTTTCTATCCCTCTGACCATTTGTGACTCCTATTATGAGTCGTCAACGCTGACCACACACAGCAGATTTCTTTGGTCAAAGGTAGTACATATGCCTACTTTGGTTAGTCATTGTGTATTGTAGCCACACCATGCTTATACTGATTGAAGGTCGCTGTACTTGCTAGTTGAGAACTGATATTCACAGAACATTGTTTCCCTCTCTGACCTTTTGTGACTCGTGTTATGGTTGGTGAATGTTGACCACTTCTATTGAAATTCTTTCATCATGGTCAGTGACATATGCCTATTTTGGTTGTTTGTTGTGCATTGTAGCCACACAGTGCCATCGCCTATTGATGTTCTTTGTTCTTTCTAGTGAATACATAGGGTTCCCAAACCATTGTCTCTCCCTCTGACTATTTGTGACTCGTGTTATGAGTTGTCAATGTTGACCATACGTAGTGGACATCTTCGGTCATAGTCACTGACGTGTGCATCCTTTGGTTGGTCACTGTGCACGCTAGGCACACCATGCCACTACTTGTTGAAATTCTTCGTACTTGCTCATTGACAACTAGTGTTCCCAACCCATTGTTTCCCCGTCTGACCATTTGTAACTCGTGTTATAAGTTTTCAATATTGACCACACACTGTGAAAGTCGTTTAGTCAAGGTTAGTGACATATGCCTACTTTGGTTTGTCACTGTACATGGTTACCACGCCGTGTCACTACATGTTACAAGTTTTTGTGCTTTCTTGTTAGTATCTAGTGTTCCCAAACCATTGTTATCCCCCTTTGACTATCAGTGACTCGTGTTGTGAGTTGTCAACGCTGACCACATGAAGTGAAATCAGTTGGTCATGTTCAGTGACATATGCATACTTTGGTTGGTCACTGTGCATGGTAGCCACGTTGTGCCACTACATATTGAAGGTATTTGTACTTGCTAGTCAATAACTTGTATTCACAAACCATTGTCTTCCACTCTGACCATTTGTAACTCGTGTTATGAGCTGTCAAAGTTTACCACACTTAGTGACATTATTTTGTCATGGTCAGTGACATATGCCTACTTTGGTTGGTCATCGTGCATGGTATCCAAACCGTGCCACAACTTGTTGAAGGTCCTTGTGCTTGCTAGTTGAAACCTGGTGTTCCCAAACCATTGTCTACCCCTCTGACCATTTGTAACTCCTATTATGAGTTGTCAACGCTGACCACTCACAGCAGATTTCTATGGTCAAAGGTAGTACATATGCCTACTTTGGTCGGTCATTGTGCATGGTAGCCACACCGTGCTTATACTGATTGAAGGTCGCTGTACTTGCTAGTTGAGAACTGATATTCACAGACCATTGTTTCCCTCTCTGACCTTTTATGACTCGTGTTATAGTTGGTGAATGTTGACCACTTCTATTGAAATTCTTTCATCCTGGTCAGTGACATATGCCTATTTTGGCTGTTTGGTGTGCATAGTAGCCACACCGTGCCACTGCGTATTGATGTTATTTGTTCTTTCTAGTGAATACATAGGGTTCCCAAACCATTGTCTCTCCCTCTGACCATTTGTGACTCGTGTTATGAGTTTTCAATGTTGACCATACGTAGTGGACATCTTCGGTCATAGTCAGTGACGTGTGCATCCTTTGGTTGGTCATTGTGCACACTAGCCACACCATGCCACTACTTGCTGAAAATCGTTCTACTTGCTAGTTGATAACTAATGTTCCCAAGCCATGGTTTCCTCCACTGACCATTTGTGACTCGTGTTATGAGATTTCAATTTTGACCACACACTGTGAAATTTGTTAGGTCATTGTTTGTGACATATGCCTACTTTGGGTTGTCACTATACATGGTTACCACGCTGTGTCATTGCGTATCGAAGGTATTTGTGCTCTCTTGTTGACATCTAGTATTCCCAAACCATTGTTAGCCCCCTTTGACTATCTGTGACTTGTGTTGTGAGTTGTAAATGTTGACCACATGAAGTGAAATTCTTTGTTCATGGTCAGTGTCATAGGTGTACCTTCGTTGGTCAATGTGCATTGTAGCCACACTGCGCCACTACATATTGACGGTATTTGTACTTGGTAGTTGATAACTAGTATTCACAAATCATTCTCTTTCAGCCTGACCATTTAAGACTCGTGTTATGTGTTGTCAAAGTTTACCACACATGGTGACATTCATTGGTCATGGTCAGTGACATCTGCATACCTAGGTTGGTCATCGTGCATGTTATCCACACCGTGCCACAACGTATTGTAGCTGCTTGTGCTTGCTATTTAGTTCTTGGTGTTCCCAAACCATTGTTTCCCCCCTCTGACCATTTTTGACTTGTATTATGAGTTGTCGACGTTGACCAAACACAGTGGATGTCTTTCGTCAAAGGCAGTACATCTGCCTACTTTGGTCAGTCATTATTCATGGTAGCCACACCATGCTACTACTGACTGAAGGTCGTTGTACTTGCTAGTTGAGAACTGATATTTCCAAACCATTGTTTCCTTCCCTGACCGTTTGTGACTCGTGCTATGGTTGGTCAACGTTGACCACCCATATTGAAATTCTCTAGTCATGGTCAGTGACAAATGCCTAGTTTGGACTTTTGGTGTGCATATAAGCCACACCGTGCCACTACATATTGAAGTTATTTGTCCTTTCTATTCCATGCATAGGGTTCCCAAACCATTGTCTCTCCCTCTGACCATTCGTGACTCGTGTTATGAGTTGTCAATGCTGACCACACATAGTGGACTTCTTCGGTCATAGTCAGTGAAACATTCATCGTTTGGTTGGTAACTGTGCATGCTAGCCAAACCATGACACTACTTGTCAAATTTCTTCGTAATTTCTAGTTGATAACTAGTGTTCCTAACCCATTGTTCCCCCCTTTGACCATTTGTGACTCTCGTGATGAGTTTTCAACGTTGACCACACACTGTGAAATTTGTTTGGTCATAGTTAGTGACATATACCTACTTTGGATTGTCACTGTACATGGTTTCCACGCCGTGTGACTACGTATTGATGGTATTTGTGCTTTCTAGTCAATAGCTGGTGTTCCCAAACCAATGTTATTCCCCTTTAACGTTTTGTGACTCGTGTTGTGAGTTTTCAACGCTGACCACATGAAGTGAAATTCATTGGTCATGGTCAGTGACATGCATACTTTGGTTGGTCACTGTGCATTGTAGCCACGCTGTGCCACTACATACTGAAGGTATTTGTACTTGCTACTCGATAACTAGTATTCACAAACCATTATCTTCCACCCTGACCACTTGTGGCTCGTGTTATGAGTTATCAAAGTTTACCACACTTCCTGACATTATTTGGTCATGGTCAGTGACATTTGGCTACCTTGGTTGGTCATCGTGCATGGTATCCACACCTTGCCACAACTTATTGAAGGTCCTTGTGCTTGCTAGTTGATACATGGTGATCCCAAGCCATTGTCTCCCCCTCTGACCATTTGTGACTCCATTTATGAGTTGTCAACGCTGACCACACACAGCCGATTTCTTTGGTCAAAGGTAGTACATATGCCTAATTTTGTCGGTCATTGTGCATGGTAGCCAGACCGTGCTACTACTGACTGGAGGTCGTTGTACTTGCTAGTTGGTATCTAGTTTTGCCAAACCTTTGTGTCCCCCTCTAACAATTTGTGACCCATGTTATGGGTCCTCAACGTTGACCACACATAGTAAAATTATTTGGTCATGGTAAGTGGCACATGCCTAATCTGGTTGGTCATTGTGCATGGTAGCCACACCGTTCCACTACTTTTTGAAAGCCTTTGTATATGTTAGTCAATAAATAGCAAGAGGTTTCTCCCTTTGACACCAGGCCGGTTTTTGTTCATTTGTTACGCGTAGGTGCCTTCACTGGAATACTCCCTCCCACCACCCTGGAGGGATGTTCCATGGACGACCTGGAGGACAGATTTGCGACCACATTATGAAACCCCCCTACCCCCCCACGGGCTTAGGCTCGAAGGTAGATTTGAGGTATCACCACACCCCCCCCCCCCCCCCCCAGGTTGCGAGCCTATTCTATATTGTGCGTACGAGGATTCAAACCCAGGACCTACCACTCCATAATCTAACTGTATAAGTTCTAAGCCAACTCACATGGTCTTCATATGATGTCCAAATGACATTATAAGCGTTCCTATGGGTAAAGGGCATAAAATAAAGGGTTGTAAGACTAGAGGGTAGTTTCAAAAGAATGAATGATAACAAAGTTAGTTTAATCATAAAAATTTGACGCTGACAGAATACCGAATTTTGCAACTTCGAGCTTGAATAACATGTGAACCATTGCTCCGAAGAACCAGCCGTGAGAAGGAAGGTTGACGACACACAGTGAAACTCTTTTGAAGATATTCAGTGACACAAGCATACTTTGGTTCGTCATTGTGCATGGTAGCCACACCGTGCCACCACATATCGAAGGTCTGTACTTGCTAGTAGATACCGAGTATTCCCAAACCATTGTTTCTCCTGTCCATTTTTGACTTGTATTATGAGTTGTGAACGTTGACCACACACACTAAACTTCTTTGGTCACAAGCAGTGATGTATGCCTACTTGGGTAGGTCATTGTGCATGGTAGCAACACCGTGCCAATACATACAAAAAATCTTTGTACTTGCTAGAAGATACATAGTGTTTTGAAACCATGTTTTCCCCCTCTGACCATTTGTGACTCCTGTTGTGGGTTGTGATCGTTGACCACACATATTGAAATTCTTTGGTCATGGTTAGTAACATATGCCTAGTTTGTTTTGTCACTGTATGTGGTTACCACGCTGTGTCACTACGTATTGAAGGTCGTTGTGCTTTCTAGTTGATAGCTAGTGTTCCCAAACCATTGTTATCCCCCTCTAACTATCAGTGACTCGTGCTATGAGTTGTCAACGCTGACCACATAAAACAAGGTACTACTGAAGGTATTTGTACTTGCTAGTCAATAACTAGTATTCACAAACCATTATCTTCCACCCTGACCATTTTTGACTCGTGTTATGAGTTGTCAAAGTTTACCACAATTAGTGACATTATTTGGTCATGGTCAGTGACATATGCCTACTTTGGTTGGTCATCGTGCATTGTATCCACAACGTGCCACAACATTTTGAAGCTCCTTGTCTTTCCTATTTGATACTTGGTGTTCCTAAACCATTGTTTTCCCCTCCGACCATTTGTGTCTTGTATTGTGAGTTTTGAACGTTGACCAGCCACGGTGGATTTCTTTGGTCAAAGGCAGTACATATGCCTACTATGGTCGGTCATTATGCATGGTAGCCACATCGTGCTACTACTGACTGAAGGTCATTGTACTTGCTAGTTGAGGACTGATATTCCCATAGCATTGTTTCATCCCCTGACCGTTTGTGACTCGTGTTATGGTTGGTCAACGTTGACCACCCATATTGAAATTCTCTGGTCATGGTCAGTGACTTATGCCTAGTTTGGTTGTTTGTTGTGCATATTAGCCACACCGTGCCAATACATATTGAAGTTCTTTGTCCTTTTCAGTCGATACATAGGGCTTCCAAACCATTGTCTCTCACAATGACCATTTGTGACTCGTGTTCTGAGTTTTCAATGTTGACCACACATAGTGGACTTCTCCGGTCATAGTCAGTGACATATGCATCCTTTGGTTGGTTACTGTGCACGCTAGCCACACCGTGCCACTACTTGTTGGAAATACTTCTACTTGCTAGTTGATAACTAGTGTTCCCAACCCATGGTTTCCCCTACTGACCATTTGTAACTCGTGCCATGACTTTTCAACGTTGACCACACACTGTGAAATCCGTTTGGTCATGGTTGGTGACATATGCCTACTTTGGTTGGTCCATGTACATGGTTACCACGCCGTGTCACTACGTATCAAAGGTTTTTGTGCTTTCTACTTGATAGCTAGTGTCCCCAAACCGTTGTTAGCCCCTCTGAATGTCTGTGACTCGTGTTGTGAGTTGTCAACATTGACCACATGAAGTGAAATTCTTTGGTCATGGTCAGTGACATATGCATACTTTGGTTGGTCACTGGGCATGGTAGCCACACCGTGCCACTTCATATTGAATGTATGTGTACTTGCTAGTCGATAACTAGTATGTAGAAACCATTATCTTCCACTCTGAACATTTTTGACTCCTGTTATGAGCTGTCAAAGTTTACCACACATGGTGACATGCTTTGGTCATGGTCAGTGACATATGCATACCTTGGTTGGTCATCGTGCATGGTATCCACACCGTGCCACAACGTATTGAAGGTCATTGTGCTTGCTAGTCAATACCTGGTGTTCCCAAACAATTGTTTCCCCCTCTGACTATTTGTTACTCGTATTATGAGTTGTCAACGTTGACCACACACAGCGGATTTCTTTGGTCAAAGGCAGTACATATGCCTACTTTGGTCAGTCATTGTGCATGGTAGCCACACCGTGCTACTACTGATTGAAGGGCGTTGTACTTGCTTGTTGAGAACTGATATTCCTGGACCATTGTTTCCCCCTCTGACCGTTTGTGACTCGTGTTATGGTTGGTGAAAGTTGACCACCCATATTGAAATTCTTTGGTCATGGTCAGTGACATATGCCTAGTTTGGTTGTTTGGTGTGCATAGTAGCCACACCATGCCACTGCGTATTAAAATCATTTGTCCTTTCTAGTCCATGCATAGGGTTTCCAAACCATTGTCTCTCCCTCTAACCATTTGTGACTCGTGTTATGGTTGGTGAAAGTTGACCACCCATATTGAAATTCTTTGGTCATGGTCAGTGACATATGCCTAGTTTGGTTGTTTGGTGTGCATAGTAGCCACACCATGCCACTGCGTATTAAAATCATTTGTCCTTTCTAGTCCATGCATAGGGTTTCCAAACCATTGTCTCTCCCTCTAACCATTTGTGACTCGTGTTATGAGTTGTCAATGTTGACAACGCATACGGGATTTCTTTCGTCATAGTCAGTGACGTATTCATCCTTAGGTTGGTCACTGTGCACGCTAGCCAAACCGTGCCACTACTTGTTGAAGTTCTTTGTACTTGCTAGTTGACAACTAGTGTTCACAACTGTTTGTTTCCGACTCTGACCATTTGTGGATCGTGTTATGAGTTTTCAATATTGACCACACACTGTGAAATTCGTTTGGTCATGGTTAGTGACATATGCCTACTTTGGTTTGTCACTCTACATGGTTACCATGCCATATCACGACATATTAAAGGTGTTTGTGCTTTCTAGCTAATAGCTAGTGTCGGAAACCATTGGTACCCCCCTTCGACTATCCGTGACTTGTGTTGTGACTTGTCAACGCTGACCACAATAAGTGAAGTTTGTTGGTCATGGCCAGTGACATATGCATACTTTGGTTGGTCACTGTGCATGGTAGCCACGCTGTGCCACTACATATTGAAGGTATTTGTACTTGCTTCTCAATCACTAGTATTCACAAACCATTTTCTTCCACTCTGACCATTTCTGACTCGTGTCATGAGCTGTCAATGTTTACCACACTTAGTGACATCATTTGGTCATGGAAAGTGACAGATGCCTACTTTGGTTGGTCATCGTGCATGGTATCCACACAGTGCCACAACTTGTTGAAGGTCCTTGTGCTTGCTAGTTGATACCTGATGTTCCCAGACCATTGTTTCCCCCCTTGACCATTTATGATTCGTATTATGAGTTGTTAACACTGTCTACACACAGCGGATTTCTTTGATCAAAGGCAGTACATCTGCCTACTTTGGTCGGTCATTGTGCATGGTAGCCACACCGTGCTTATACTGATTGAAGGTCGCTGTACTTGCTAGTTGGAAACTGATATTCCCAAACAATTGTTTCCCCCTCTGACTGTTTGTGACTCGTGTTATGGTTGGTGAATGTTGACCACCCATATTGAAATTCTGTGGTCATTGTCAGTGACATATGCCTACTTTAGTTGTTTGGTGTGCATAGAAGCCACACCGTGCCACTATGTATTGAAGTTCTTTGTCCATTCTAGAAGATACATATGGTTCCCAAACCACTGTCTCTCCCTCTGACCATTTGTGACTTGTGTTATGAGTTGTCAATGTTGACCACACACAGTGGACTTCTTCGGTCATAGTGAGTGACATATGCATCCTTTTGTTGGTCCGTGAGCACGCTAGCCACACCGTGCCACTACTTGTTGACAATCTTTCTACCCGCTAGTTGATAACTAGTGTTCCCAACCCATGATTTCCCCCACTGACCATTTGTGACTTGTGTTGTGAGTTTTCAACGTAGACCACACTGTGTGAAATCCATTTGGTCATGGTTAGTGACATATGCCTACTTTTGTTTGTCACTGTACATGGTTACCACGCCGTGTCACTACGTATTAAAGGTCTTTGTGCTTTCTTTACAATAGCTAGTGTTTCCAAACAATTGTTACCCCCTTTGAATATGTGTGACTCGTGTTGTGAGTTGTCAACATTGACCACATGAAGTGAAATTCTTTGTTTATGGTCAGTAACATATGCGTACTTTGGTTGGTCACTGTGCATTGTAGCCACAATGTGCCAGTGTATATTGAAGGTATTTGTACTTGCTAGTCGATAACTAGTTTTCACAAACCATGATCTTCCACCCTGACCATTTGTGACTCGTGTTATGAGTTGTCAAAGTTTACCACACATGGTGACATTCTTTGGTCATGGTCAGTGACATATGCACACCTTGGTTGGTCATCGTGCATGGTATCCACACGTGCCACAACGTATTGTAGCTCCTTGTGCTTGCTATTTGATACTTGGTGTTGCAAAACCATTGTTTTCCCATCTGACCATTTGTGACTCGTATAATGAGTTGTTGACGTTGACCGGTCAAAGCGGATTTATGTTGTCAAAGGCAGTACATATGCCTACTTTGGTCGGTCATTGTACATGGTAGCCACACCGTGCTTATACTGATTGAAGGTCGCTGTACTTGCTAGTTGAGAACTGATATTCACAGACAACTGTTTCCCCCTTTGACCGTTTGTGACTCCTGTTATGGTTGGTGAATATGGACCAACCATATTGAAATTCCTTCATCATGGTCAGTAACATATGCCTAGTTTGGTTGTTTGGTGTGCACAGTAGCCACACCATGCCACTACGTATTGAAGTTCTTTGTCCTTTCTAGTCAATACATAGGGTTCCCAAACCACTGTCTCTCCTTCTGACCATCTGTGACTCGTGTTATGAGTTGTTAATGTTGACCATACATAGTGGACTTATTCCGTCATAGTCAGTAACGTGTGCACGCTAGCCACACCGTGCCACTACTTGTTGAAAATCGTCCTACTTTCTAGTTGATAACTAGTGTTCCCAACCCACGGTTTCCCCCACTGACCATTTGTGACTCGTGTTATGAGTTTTCAACGTTGATCACACACTGTGACATCCTTTTGGTCATGGCCTGTGACATTTGCCTACTTTGGTTTGTCATTGTACATGGTTACCACGCAGTGCCACAACGTATTGAAGGTCATTGTGCTTTCTAGTTCATACCTGGTGTTCCCAAACAATTGTTTCCCCCTCCGACTATTTGTGACTTGTGTTATGAGTTGTCAACGTAGACCACACACTACGGAAGTCGTTGGTCAAAGGCAGTACATATGCCTACCTAGGTCGGTCATTGTGCATGGTAGCACACCATGCTACTACTGATTGAAGGGCGTTGTACTTGCTAGTTGAGAACTGATATTCCTAGACCATTGTTTCCCCCTATGACCGTTTGTGTCTCGTGTTATGGTTGGTGAACGTTGACCACCCATGTTGAAATTCTTTGGTCATGGTCAGTGACATATGCCTAGTTTGGTTGTTTGGTGTGCATAGTAGCCACACCGTGCCACTACGTATTGAAGTTATTTGTCCTTTCTAGTCCATGCATAGGGTTCCCAAACCATTGTCTCTCCCTCTGACCATTTGTGACTCGTGTTATGAGTTGTCAATGTTGACCACACATAGTGGACTTCTTCGGTCATAGTCAGTGACGTATNCGTTGTACTTGCTAGTTGAGAACTGATATTCCCGGACCATTGTTTCCCCCTCTGACCGTTTGTGACTCGTGTTATGGTTGGTGAACGTTGACCACCCATGTTGAAATTCTTTGGTCATGGTCAGTGACATATGCCTAGTTTGGTTGTTTGGTGTGCATAGTAGCCACACCGTGCCACTACGTATTGAAGTTATTTGTCCTTCCTAGTCCATGCATAGGGTTCCCAAACCATTGTCTCTCCCTCTGACCATTTGTGACTCGTGTTATGAGTTGTCAAGGTTGAGCACACATAGTGGACATCTTCGGTCATATTCATTGACGTATTCATCCTTTGGTTGGTCACTGTGCACGCTAGCCACATTCGTTTGGTCATGGTTAGGGACATATGCCTACTTTGGTTTTTCACTGTACATGGTTACCACACCGTGTCACTACATATTAAAGGTATTTGTGGTTTCTAGTTAATAGCTAGTGTTCCCAAACCATTGTTGCCCCCCTTTGACTATCTGTGAATTGTGTTGTGAGTTGTCAACGCTTACCACATGAAGTGAAATTCGTTGGTCATGGTCATTGACATATGCATACTTTGGTTGGTCACTGTGCATGGTAGCCACGCTGTGCCACTACATATTGAAGGTATTTTTACTTGCTTCTCCATACCTGGTATTCACAAACCATTGTCTTCCACTCTGACCATTTGTGACTTGTGTTATGAGCTGTCAAAGTTTACCACACTTAGTGACATTATTTGGTCATGGTCAGTGACATATGCCTACCTTGGTTGGTCATCGTGCATGGTATCCAAACCGTGCCACAACTTGTTGAAGTTCCTTGTGCTTGCTAGTTGATACCTGATGTTCCCAGACCATTGTTTGCGCCTCTAACCATTTGTGATTCATATTATGAGTTGTCATTGCTGTCCACACACAGCGGATTTCTTTGATCAAAGGCAGTGCATATGCCTACTTTGGTCGGTCATTGTGCATGGTAGCCACATCGTGCTCATACTGATTGAAGGTGGCTGTACTTGCTAGTTGAGAACTGATATTCCCAGACCATTGTTTCCCCCTCTAACCGTTTGTGACTCATGTGATGAGTTTTCAACGTTGACCACACACTGTGAAATTTGTTTGGTCATGGTTAGTGACATATGCCTACTTTAGTTTGTCACTGTGCATGGTTACCATGCCGTGTCCCTACGTATTGAAGGTATTTGTGCTTTCTAGTCAATAGCTAGTGTTCCCAAACCAATGTTACCCCCCTTTGACTATCTGTGACTCGTGTTGTGAGTGTTCAACGCTGACCACAAGAATTGAAATTCGTTGGTCATGGTGAGTGACATTTGCATTCTTTGGTTGGTCACTGTGCATGGTAGCCACGCTATGCCACTACATCTTGAAGCTATTTGTACTTGCTACTCGATGACTAGTTTTCACAAACCATTGTCTTCCACTCTGACCATTTGTGACTCATGTTATGAGTTGTCAAAGTTTACCACACTTAGTGAGATTATCTGGTCATGGTCAGTGACATATGCCTACTTTTGTTGGTCATTGTGCATGGTACCCACACCGTGCCACAACGTATTGAAGGTCCTTGTGCTTGTTAGTTGACACATGGTGTTTCCAAACCATTTTCTCCCCCTGTGACCATTTGTGACTCGTGTTATGAGTTGTCAACGCTGACCACACACAGCAGATTTCTTTGGTCAAAGGTAGTACATATGCCTACTTTGGTCGGTCATTGTGCATGGTAGCAACCCCTGCTTATATTGATTGAAGGTCGCTGTACTTGCTAGTTGAGAACTGATATTCACAGACCATTGTTTCCCTCTCTGACCTTCTGTGACTCATGTTATGGTTGGTGAATGGTGACCATTTCTATTGAAATTGTTTCATCATGGTCAGTTACATATGCCTAGTTTGGTTGTTTGGTGTGCATAGTAGCTACACCGTGCCACTGCGTATTGAAGCTCTTTGTCCTTTCTGGTTGATACATAGGGTTCCCAAACCATTGTCTCTCCCTCTGACCATTTGTGACTCGTGTGATGAGTTTTCAATGTTGACCATACATAGTGGACATCTGTGGTCATAGTCAGTGATGTGTGCATCTTTTGGTTGGTCACTGTGCACGCTAGCAACACTGTGCCACTACTTGTTGAAAATCTTTTTACTTGCTAGTTGATAACTTGTGTTCCCGAGCCATGGTTTCCCCCACTGACCATTTGTGACTCATGTTATGAGTTTTCAACGTTGACCATACACTGTAACATCCCTTTGGGCATGGTTTGTGACATATGCCTACTTTGGGTTGTCACTGTACATGGTTACCACGCCGTGTCATTGCATATCAAAGGTATTTGTNTTGATACTTGGTGTTCCCAAACCATTGTTTCCCCCTCTGACCATTTGTGACTTGTATTATGAGTTGTCAACGTTGACCAGACACGGTGGATTTCTTTGGTCAAGGGCAGTACATATGCCTACTTTAGTTGGTCATTGTGAATCATAGCCACACCGTACTTTTACTGACTGAAGGTCTTTGTACTTGCTAGTTGAGAACTGATATTCCCATAGCATTGTTTCCTCCCCTCACCGTTTGTGACTCGTGTTATGGTTGGTCAATGTTGACCAAGCATATTGAAATTCTCTGGTCATGGTCAGTGACATATGCCTAGTTTGGTTGTTTGGTGTGCATAGCAGCTACACCGTGCCACTGCGTATTGAAGCTCTTTGTCCTTTCTGGTTGATACATAGGGTTCCCAAACCATTGTCTCTCCCTCTGACCATTTGTGACTCGTGTGATGAGTTTTCAATGTTGACCATACATAGTGGACATCTGTGGTCATAGTCAGTGATGTGTGCATCTTTTGGTTGGTCACTGTGCACGCTAGCAACACTGTGCCACTACTTGTTGAAAATCTTTTTACTTGCTAGTTGATAACTTGTGTTCCCGAGCCATGGTTTCCCCCACTGACCATTTGTGACTCGTGTTATGAGTTTTCAACGTTGACCACACACTGTGAAATCCGTTTGGTCATGGTTAGTGACATATGCCTAGTTTTGTTTGTCCCTGTACATGGTTACCACGCTGTGTCACTATGCATCGAAGGTATTTGTGCTTTCTAGTTGATAGCTAGAATCCCCAAACC
>SZWC01001718.1:80612-132537 GCA_023375785.1 Penium margaritaceum | reverse complement strand
GCATATTGAAATTCTCTGGTCATGGTCAGTGACATATGCCTAGTTTGGTTGTTTGGTGTGCATATTAGCCACACCGTGCCACTACATATTGAAGTTCTTTGTCCTTTCTAGTGGAGACATAGGGTTCCCAAACCATTGTCTCTCACTCTGACCATTTGTCACTCGTGTTCTGAGTTGTCAATGTTGACCACACATAGTGGATTTCTCCGATCATTGTCAGTGACATATGCATCCTTTGGTTGGTCACTGTGCACGCTAGCCACACTGTGCCACTACTTGTTGAAAATCCTTCTACTTGCTAGTTGATGAATAGTGTTCCCAACCCATGATTTCCCCCACTAACCATTTGTGACTCGTGTTTCGAGTTTTCAACGTTGACCGCACACTGTGAAATCCGTTTGGTCATGGTTAGTGACATATGCCTACTTTGGTTGGTCCCTGTACATGGTTACCACGCCGTGTCACTACGTATCAAAGGTGTTTGTGCTTTCTAGTTGATAGCTAGTGTCCCCAAACCGTTGTTAGCCCGTCTGAATATCTGTGACTTGTGTTGTGAGTTGTCAACATTGACCACATTAAGTGAAATTCTTTGGTCATGGTCAGTGACACATGCATACTTTTGTTGATCACTGGGCATTGTAGCCACACTGTGTCACTACATAATGAAGGTATTTGCACTTGCTAGTCAATATGTAGTATGTAGAAACCATTATCTTCCACTCTGACCAGTTGTGACTCGTGTTATGAGCTGTCAAAGTTTACCACACATGGTGACATTCATCGGTCATGGTCAGTGACATATGCATACCTTGGCTGGTCATTGTCCATGGTATCCACACCGTGCCATAACCTATTGGAGGTCATTGTGTTTGGTAGTCGATACCTGGTGTTCCCAAACAATTGTTTCCCCCCTCTGACTATTTGTGACTCGTATCATGAGTTGTCAACATTGACTACACACAGCGGATTTCTTTGGTCAAAGGCAGTACATATGCCCACTTTGGTCTGTCATTGTGCATGGTAGCCACACCGTGCTACTACTGATCGAAGGGCGGTGTACTTGCTAGTTGAGAACTGATATACACAGACCATTATTTCCCCCTCTGACCGTTTGTGACTCGTGTTATGGTTGGTGAACGTTGACCACCCATATTGAAATTCTTTGGTCATGGTCAGTGACATATGCCTTGTTTGGTTGTTTGGTGTGCATAGTAGCCACACCATGCCACTGCGTGTTGAAATGATTTGTCCTTTCTAGTCCATTCACAGGGTTCCCAAACCACTGTGTCTCCCTTTGACCATTTGTGACTCGTGTTATGATCTGTCAATGTTTGCCACACATAGTGGACTTCTTTGGTCATAGTCAGTGACGTATTCATCCTGTGGTCGGTCACTGTACATGCTAGCCAAATCGTG
The DNA here is from genome assembly GCA_023375785.1 of Penium margaritaceum. Lineage (NCBI taxonomy): Eukaryota > Viridiplantae > Streptophyta > Zygnematophyceae > Desmidiales > Peniaceae > Penium > Penium margaritaceum. The sequence goes on along the minus strand of SZWC01001718.1, from coordinate 131,121 downwards.
GCACTACTTGTTGAAGTTCTTTGTACTTGCTAGTTGACAACTAGTGTTCCAAACCCATTGTTTCCCCCTCTGACCATTTGTGACTCGTGTAATGAGTTTTCAGTATTGACCGCACACTGTAACATTTGTTTGGTCATGGTTAGTGACATATGCCTACTTTGGTTTGTCACTGAACATGGTTACCACGCCGTGTACTACATATTAAAGGTATTTGTGCTTTCTAGGTAATAGCTAGTGTTCCCAAACCATTGTTTCCCCCCTTTGACTATCTGTGACTCGTGTTGTGAGTTGTCAACGCTGACCACATGAACTGAAATTCGTTAGTCATGGTCAGTGACATATGCATACTTTGGTTGGTCACTGTGCATGGTAGCCACGTTGTGCCACTACATATTGAAGGTATCTTTACTTGCTTCTCAATAACTAGTATTCACGAACCATTGTCTTCCACTCTGACCATTTGTGACTCGTGTTATGAGCTGTCAAAGTTTACCACACTAAATGACATCATTTGGTCATGGTCAGTGACATATGCCTACTTTGGTTGGTCATCGTGCATGGTATCTGCTTTGTGCCACAACGTTTCGAAGGTCCTTGTGATTTCTAGTTGATACCTGATGTTCCCAGACCATTGTTTCCCCCTCTGACCATTTGTGATTCGTATTATGAGTTGTCATTGCTGTCCACACACAGCGGATTTCTTTGGTCAAAGGCAGTACATATGCCTACTTTGGTCGGTCGTTGTGCATGGTAGCCAAACCGTGCTTGTACTGATTGAAGGTCACTGTACTTGCTAGTTGAGAACTGATACTCCCAAACCATTGTTTCCCCCTCTGATTGTTTGTGACTTGTGTTATGGTTGGTGAATGTTGACCACCCATATTGAAATTCTTTTGTCATGGTGAGTGACATATGCCTACTTTGGTTGTTTGGTGTGCATAGTTGCCACACCGTGCCACTACGTATTGAAGTTCTTTGTCCATTCAAGTCAATACATAGGGTTCTTAAATCATTGTCTCTCCCTCTGACCATTTGTTACTCGTGTTATGATTTGTCAATGTTGACCACACATAGTGGACTTTTTCGGTCATAGTCAGTGACATATGCATCCTTTGGTTGGTCACTGTGTACGCTAGCCACACCGTGCCACTACTTGTTGAAGTTCTTCGTACATGCTAGTTGACAACTAGTGTTCCTAACCAATTGTTCCCCCCTATGTCCATTTGTGACTCGTGTGATGAGTTTTGAACGTTGACCACACACTGTGAAATTCGGTTGGTCATGGTTAGTGACATATGACTACTTTTGTTTGTCACTGTACATGGTTACCACGCTGTGTCACCACGTATTGAAGGTATTTGTACTTTCTAGTCAATATCTAGTATTCCCAAACCAATGTTACTCCCCTTTGACTATCTGTGACTCTTCTTGTGAGTTTTCAACGGTGACCACATGAAGTGAAATTTGTTGGTCATGGTCAGTGACATATGCATACTTTGGTTGGTCACTGTGCATGGTAGCCACGCTGTGACACTACATATTGAAGGTATTTGTACTTGCTACTGGATGACTAGTATTCACACTCCATTGTCTTCCACCCTGACCATCTGTGTCTCGTGTTATGAGGTGTCAAAGTTTACCACACTTAATGACATTATTTGGTCATGGTCAGTGACATATGCCTACTTTGGTTGGTCATTGTGCATGGTACCCACACCATGCCACAACTTGTTGAAAGTCCTTGTGCTTGCTAGTTGACACCTGGTGTTTCCAAACAATTTTCTCCTCCTCTGACCATTTGTGACTCCTATCATGAGTTGTCAACACTGACACCACACAGCAGATTTCTTTGGTCAAAGGTAGTACATATGCCTACTTTGGTCGGTCATTGTGCTTGGTAGCCACACCGTGCTTATACTAATTGAAGGCCGCTGTAGTTGCTAGTTGAGAACTGATATTCACAGACCATTGTTTCCCCCTCTGACCGTTTGTGACTTGTGTTATAGTTGGTGAATGTTGACCACTTATATGGAAATTCTTTCATCATCGTCAGTGACATATGCCTAGTTTGGTTGTTTGGTGTGCATAACAGCCACACCGTACCACTGCGTATTGAAGTTCTTTGTCCTTTCTAGTCAATACATAGGGTTCCCAAACCATTGTCTCTCCCTCTGACCATTTGTGACTCGTTTTATGAGTTGTCAATGTTGACCATACATGGTGGATATGTTTCGTCATAGTCAGTGACGTGTGCATCCTCTGGTTTGTCACAGTACACGCTAGCCACACCGTGCCACTACTTGTTTGAAAGATTTCTACTTGCTACTTGATAACTAGTGTTCCCAAGCCATGGCTTCCCCCACTCACCATTTGTGACTCGTGTCATGAGTTTTCAACGTTGACCACACACTGTGATATCCGTTTGGTCATGGTTTGTGACATATGCCTACTTTGGTTTGTCACTGTACATGGTTACGTATTTAACCTCTCTGTGCTTAGTTTTTTACAGCTAGTATTCCCAAACCATTGTTACCCCCTCTGAATATCTGTGACGCGTGTTGTGAGTTGTCAACAGTGACCACACCTTTGTCACCAAGTGAAATTCGTTGTTCATGGTCAGTGACATTTGCGTACTTTGGTTGGTCACTGTGCATCATAGCCACACTGTGCTACTACACATTGAAGGTATTTGTACTTGCTAGTTGATAACTAGTATTCACAAACCATTATCTTCCACCCTGACCATTTATGACTCGTGTTTTGAGTTGTCAAAGTTTGCCACACATGGTGACCTTCTTTGGTCATGGTCAGTGACATATGCATACCTTGGTTGGTCGTCTTGCATGGTATCCACACTGTGCCACAACGTATTGTAGCTCCTTTTGCTTGCTATTTGATACTTGGTGTTCCCAACCCATTGTTTCCCCCTCTGATTATTTGTGACTCGTATTATGAGTTGTCGACGTTGACCAGACACAGTGGATTTCTTTCGTCAAAGGCAGTACATATGCTACCTACTTTGGTCGGTCATTGTGCATCGTAGCAACACCGTGCTACTACTGACTGAAGGTCGCTGTACTTGCTAGTTGAGAACTGATATTCCTAAGACATTGTTTCCTCCCCTGACCTTTTGTGACTCGTGTTATGGTTGGTCAACGTTGACCACCCATATTGAAATTCTCTACTCATGGTCAGTGACATATGCCTAATTTGGTTGTTTGGTCTGCATAGTACCCACACCATGCCACTACGTATTGAAGATATTTGTTCTTTCATGTCCATGCATAGGGTTCCCAAACCATTGTCTCTCCCTCTGACCATTTGTGACTCGTGTTATGAGTTTTCAATGTTGACCACACAAAGTGGACTTCTTCGGTCATAGTCAGTAACGTATTTATCCTTTGGTTGGTCACTGTGCACGCTAGCCACACCGTGCCACTACTTGTTGAAGTTCTTCGTACTTGCAAGTTGATAACTAATGTTTACAACCCATTGTTTCCCCCACTGACCATTTTTGACTCGTGTGATGAGTTTTCAACGTTGACCACACACTGTAAAATTTGTTTGGTCATGGCTAGTGACATATGCCTTCTTTGGTTTGTCACTGTATATGGTTACCACGCCTTGTCACTACGAATTGAAGGTATTTGTGCTTTCTAGTCAATAGCTAGTGTTCCCAAACCAATGTTATCCCCCTTTGACTATCTGTGACTTCTGTTGTGAGTTTTCAACGCTGACCACATGAAGTGAAATTCGTTGGTCATGGTCAGTGACATATGCATACTTTGGTTGGTCACTGTGCATGGTAGCCATGCTGGGCCACTACATATTGAAGGTATTTGTACTTGCTACTTGATGTCTAGTCTTAAAAAACCATTGTCTTCCACTCTGACCATTTGTGACTCGGGTGAAGAGTTGTCAAAGTTTACCACACTTAGTGCCATTATTTGGTCATGTGTACTGACATATGCCTACTTTGGTTGGTCATCGTGCATGGTATGCACACTGTGCCACAACTTATTGAAGGTCCTTGTGCTTGCTAGTTCATACCTGATGTTCCCAAACCATTGTCTCCCCCTCTGACCATTTGTTACTCCTATTATGAGTTTTCATCGCTGACCACACACAACGGATTTCTTTGGTCAAAGGTAGTACACATGCCTACTTTGGTCGGTCGTTGTGCATTGTAGCCACACTGTGCTTATACTGATTGAAGGTCGCTGTACATGCTAGTTGAGAACTGATATTCACAGACCATTGTTTCCCCCTCTGACCATTTGAGACTCGTATTATGGTTTGTGAGAGTTGACCACTCATATTGAAATTCTTTCGTCATGGTCAGTGACATATGCCTAGTTTGGTTGTTTGGTGTGCATATTAGCCACACCATACCACTACGTATCGAAGTTCTTTGTCCTTTCTAATCCATGCATAGGGTTTCCAAACCATTGTCTCTCCCTCTGACCATTTGTGACTCGTGTTATGAGTTGTCAATGTTGACCACACATAGTGGACTTCTTCGGTCATAGTCAGTTACATATGCATTCTTTGGTTGGTCACTGTGCACGATAGCCACACCCTGCCACTACTTGTTGAAAATATTTCTACTTGCTAGTTGATTACTAGTGTTCCCAACCCATGGTTTCCCCCACTGACCATTTCTGACTCGTGTTATGAGTTTTCAAAGTTGACCACACACTGTGAAATCCGTTTGGTCATGGTTAGTGACATATGCCTACTTTGGTTTGTCCCTGTACATGGTTACCACACCGTGTCACAACGTATCAAATGTCTTTGTGCTTTCTAGTTGATAGCTAGTATTCCCAAACTGTTGTTAGTCCCTCTGCATATATATGACTCGTGATGTGAGTTGTCAACATTGACCACATGTAGTGAAATTCTTTGGTCATGGTCAGTGACATATGCATACTTTGGTTGGTCACTGTGCATTGTAGCCACACTGTGCCACTACATATTGAAGGTATTTGTACTTGGTAGTTGATAACTACTATTTTGAAACCATTATTTTCCAGTCTGACCATATATGACTCGTGTTATGAGCTGTCAATTTTTACCACACATGGTGACATTCTTTGGTCATGGTCAGTGACATATGCATACCTTGGTTGGTCATCGTGCATGGTATCCACACCTTGCCACAACGCACTGAAGGTCATTTTTCTTGCTAGTTGAAACCTGATGTTCCCAAACAATTGTTCCTCCCTCTGACTATTTGTGACTCGTATTATGAGTTGTCAACGTTGACGACACACAGCGGATTTCTTTGGTTAAAGGAAATACATATGCCTACTTTGGTCGGTAATTGTGCATGGTAGCCACACCGTGCTACTACTGATTGAAGGGCGGTGTACTTGCTAGTTGAGAAATGATATTCCCGGACCATTGTTTCCTCCTGTGACCGTTTGTAACTCGTGTTATGGTTGGTGAAAGGTGACCACCCATATTGAAATTCTTTGGTCATGGTCAGTGACATATGCCTAGTTTGGTTGTTTGGTGTGCATAGTAGCCTCACTGTGCCACTATGTATTGAAGTTATTTTTACTTTATAGTCCATGTGTAGGGTTCCCAAACAGTTGTCTCTCCCTCTGAATATTTGTGACTCGTGTTATGAGTTGTCAATGTTGACCACGCATGCTTGATTTGTTCAGTCATAGTCAACGACGTATTCATCCTTTGGTTTGTCACTTTGCACGCTAGCCAAACTGTGCCATTACTTGTTGAAGTTCTTCGTACTTGCTATTTGAGAACTAGTGTTTCCAACCCATTGTTTCCCCCTCTGACAATTTGTGACTCGTGTTATGAGTTTTCAATATTGACCACACACTGTGAAATTCGTTTGGTCATGGTTAGTGACATATGCCTGCTTTGGTTTGTCACTGTACATGGTAACCACGCCGTGTCACTACATAGTAAAGGTATTTGTGCTTTCTCGTTGATAGCTAGTGTTCCCAAACCATTGTTACCCCCTTTAACTGTCTGTGACTTGTGTTGTGAGTTGTCAACACGGACCACATGAGGTGAAATTCTTTGGTCATGGTCAGTGACATATGCATACTTTGGTTGGTCACTGTGCATGGTAGCCACGCTGTGCCACTACATATTGAAGGTATTTGTACTTGCTACTTAATAACTAGTATTAACGAGCCATTGTCTTCCACTCTGACCATTTGTGCCTCGTGTTAAAATCTGTTTATGTTTGCCACACTTAGTGACATTATTTGGTCATGGTCAGTGACATATGCCTACTTTGGTTAGTCATCCTGCATGGTATCCACACCGTGCCACAACTTGTTGAAGGTCCTTGTGCTTGCTAGTTGATGCCTGATGTTCCCAGGCCATTGTTTCCCCCTCTCACCATTTGTGATTAGTATTCTGAGTTGTCAACACTGTCCACACACAGCGGATTTCTTTGGTCAAAGTCAGTACATATGCCTATTTTTGTCGGTCATTGTGCTTGGTAGCCCCACCGTGCTTATACCAATTGAAGGTCGCTGTACTTGCTAGTTGAGAACTGATATTCTCAGACCATTGTTTCCCCCTCTGACCGTTTGTGACTCGTTGTATGGTTGGTGAATGTTGACCACCCATATTGAAATTATTTGGTCATGGTAAGTGACATATGCCTACTTTGGTTGCTTGGTGTGCATAGTAGCCACACCGTGCCACTACGTATTGAAGTTCTTTGTCCTTTCTAGTCCATACATAAGGTTCCCAACCCTTTTCTTCTCTCCCTCTGAACATTTGTGACTCGTGTTATGAGTTGTCAATGTTGACCACACATAGTGGACTTCTTCGGTCATAGTCAGTGACATATGCATCCTTTGGTTGGTCACTGTGCATGCTAGCTACACCGTGCCACTACTTGCTGAAAAATTTTCTACATACTAGTTGATAACTAGTGTTCCCAATCCATGGTTTCCCCCACTAACCATTTGTGATTTGTGTTATGCGTTTTCAACATTGACCACACACTGTGAAATTCGTTTTGTCATGGTTAGTGACATATTCCTTCCTTTCTTTGTCACTGTACATGGTTACCATGCCGTGTCACTACACATTGAAGGTCTCTGTGCTTTCTTGTTCATAGCTAGTGTTTCCAAACCATTGTTACCCCCTCTGAATATCTGTGACTCGTGTGGTGAGTTGTCAACATTGACAACATGAAGTCAAATTCTTTGTTCATGGTCAGTGACATACGCGTACTTTGGTTGGTCACTGTGCATTGTAGCCACACTGTGCCACTGCATATTGAAGGTATTTGTACTTGCTAGTCGATGACTAGTATTCACAAACCATTATCGTCCACCCTGACCATCTGTGACTTGTGTTATGAGTTGTCAAAGTTTACCACACATGGTGACATTATTTGGTCACAGTCAGTGACATATGCATATCTTGGTTGGTCATCGTGCATGGTATCCACCCCGTGCCACAACGTATTATAGCTCCTTGTGCTTGCTATTTGATAATTGGTGTTCCCAAACCATTGTTTTCCTCTCTGACCATTTGTGACTCGCATTATGAGTTGTCGGCGTTGACCAGACACAGCAGATTTCTTTCATCAAAGGCAGTACATATGCCTACTTTGGTCGGTCATTTACATGCTAGCCACACCGTGCTACTACTGACTGAAGGTCGTTGTACTTCCTAGTTGAGAACTGATATTCCCAACACATTGTTTCCTCCCCTGACCGTTTGTGACTCAAGTTATGGTTGGTCAACGTTGACCACCCATATTGAAATTCTTTGGTCATGGTCAGTGACATATGCCTAGTTTGGATGTTTTGTGTGCATATTAGCAACACCGTGCCACTATGTATTGAAGTTATTTGTCCTTTCTAGTCCATGCAAAAGGTTCCCAAACCATTGTCTCTCCCTCTGACCATGACTCGTGTTAAGAGTTGTCAATGTTGACCACACACAGTGGACTTCTTCGGTCATAGTCAGTGACGTATTCATCCTTTGGTTGGTCGCTGTGCACGCTAGCTACACCGTGCCACTACTTGTTGAAGTTCTTCGTACTTGCTAGTTGATAACTAGTGTTCCTAACCCGTTGTTTCCTCCTCTGACCATTTGTGACTCGTGTGATGAGTTTTTAATGTTGACCACACACTGTGAAATTTGTTTGGTCATGATTAGTGACATATGCCTACTTTGGTTTGTCAGTGTACATGGTTACCACGCCGTGTCACTACAAATTGAAGGTATATGTGCTTTCTAGTCAATAGCTAGTGTTCCCAAACCAATGTTACCCCCCTTTGACTATCTGTGACTCGTGTTGTGAGTTTTCAACGCTCACCACATGAAGTGAGATTCTTTGGTCATGGTCAGTGACATATGCATACTTTATTTGGTCATTGTGCATAGTAGTCACAGTGTGCCACTACATACTGAAGGTATTTATACTTCCTACTTGATGACTAGTATTCACAAACCATTGTCTTCCACTCTGGCCATTTGTGACTCGTGTTATGAGTTGTCAGCGTTTACAACACTTAGTGACATTATTTGGTCATGGTCAGTGACATATGCCTACTTTGGTTGGTCATCGTTCATGGTATCCAGACCGTGCCACAACTTATTGAAGGTCCTTGTGCTTGCTAGTTGATACCTGGTGTACCCAAACCATTGTCTCCCCCTCTGAGCATTTGTGACTCCTATTATGAGGTATCAACGCTGACCAGACACAGCAGATTACTTTGGTCAAAGGTAGTAGATATGCCTACTGTGGTCGGTCATTGTGCATGGTAGCCACACCGTGCTTATACTGATTGAAGGTCGCTGTACTTGCTAGTTGAGAACTCATATTCACAGACCATTGTCTTCAAAACTGACCGTTTGGGACTCGTGTTATGGTTGGTGAATGTTGACCACTTGTATTGAAATTCTTTGATCATGGTCAGTTACATATGCCTAGTTAGGTTGTTTGGTGTGCAGAGTAGCCACACTGTGCCACTACGTTTTGAAGTTGTTTGTCCTTTCCAGTCGATACATAGGGTTCCCAAACCATTGTCTCTCCCTCTCACCATTTGTGACTCGTGTTATCAGTTGTCAATGTTGACCATACATAGTGGACTTCTTCGGTCATAGTCAGTGACGTGTGCATCCTTTGGTTGGTCACTGTGCACGCTAGCCACACTGTGCCAGTACTTGTTGAAAATCTTTCTACTTGCTAGTTGATAACTAGTTTTTCCAACCCATGATTTCCTCCACTGACCATTTGTGACTCGTGTTATGAGTTTTCAACGTTGACCACACACTGTGAAATCCGTTTGGTCATGGTTTGTGACATATGCCTACTTTGGTTTGTTACTGTACATGGTTACCACGCCGTGTCATTACGTATCGAAGGTCTTTGTGCTTTCTTTTTGATAGCTAGTGTTCCCAAACCACTGTAAGCCCCCTTTGACTATCTGTGACTCGTGTTGTAAGTCCTAAATGTTGACCACATGAAGTGAAATTCTTTGTTCATGGTCAGTGACATATGCATACTTTGGTTGGTCACTGTGCATTATAGCCACACTGTGCAACTACATATTGAAGGTATTTGTACTTGCTAGTCGATAACTAGTATTCACAAACCATTATCTTCCACCCTGGCCATTTGTGACTCGTGTTATGAGTTTTCAAAGTTTACCACACTTCGTGACATTATTTGGTCATTGTCAGTGACATATGCCTACTTTGGTTGGTCATCGTGCATGGTATCCACACCGCGCCACAACGTATTGAAGCTCATTGTGCTTGATAATTGATACTCGGATTCCCTAAACCATTGTTCCCCCCTTTGACCATTTGTGACTCGTATTATGTGTTGTCAATGTTGACCACACACAGCGGATTTATTTGGTCAAAGGGGGTACATGTGCCTACATTGGTCGGTCATTGTGCATTGTAGCCACACCGTGCTACTACCGACTGAAGGTCAATGTACTTGCTAGTTGAGAACTGATATTCACAGACCATTGTTTCCCCCTCTGACCGTTTGTGACTCATGTTATGGTTGGTGAATGTTGTTCACCCATATTGAAATTCGTTTATCATGGTTGGTGACATATGCCTAGTTTGGTTGTTTGGTGTGGATATTAGCCACACCGTGCCACTACGTATTGAAGTTATTTTTCCTTTCTAGTCGATACATAGGGTTCCCAAACCATTGTCTCTCCCTTCGACCATTTGTGACTCGTGTTATGAGTTATCAATGTTGACCAAACATAGTGGACTTCTTCGGTCATAGTCAGTGACATATGCATCCATTGGTTGGTCACTGTGAACGATAGCCACACCGTGCCACTACTTGTTGGAATTCTTTCTACTTGCTAGTTGATAACTTCTGTTCCCAACCCATGGTTTCCCCCACTGACCATTTGTGACTCATGTTATGAGTTTTCAACGTTGACCACACACTGTGAAATCCGTTCGATCATGGTCAGTGACATATGCCTACTTTGGTTTGTCCATGTACATGGTTTCCACGCCGTGTCACTACGTATCGAATGTCTTTATGATTTCTAGTTGATAGCTAGTGTTGCCAAACCGTTGGTAGCCCCTCTGAATATCTGTAACTTGTGCTGTGAGTTGTCAACATTGAGCACATGAAGTGAAAATTGTTGGTCATGGTCAGTGACATATGCATACTTTGCTTGGTCACTGTGCATTGTAGCCACACTGTGCCACTACATATTGAAGGTATTTTTACTTGCTAGTCGATGACTAGTATTTAGAAACCATTATCTTCCACTCTGACCATTTTGACTTGTGTTATGAGCACTCAAAGTTTACCACACATGGTGACATTCTTTGGTCATGGTCAGTGACATATGCATACCTTGGTTGGTCATCGTGCATGGTATCCACACCTTGCCACAACGCATTGAAGGTCATTGTGCTTGCTAGTTGATACATGGTGTTCCCAAACAATTGTTCCCCCCTCTGACTATTTGTGACTTGTATTATGAGTTGTCAACGTTGACCACACACAGCGGATTTCTTTTGTCAAAGGCAGTACATAGGCCTACGTTGGTCGGTCATTGTGCATGGTACCCACACCGTCCTACTACTGATTGAAGGGCGTCGTACTTGCTAGCTAGGAACTGATATTCCCAGACCATTGTTCCCCCCCCCCCCTGACCATTTGTGACGCCTGTTATGGTTGGTGAAACTTAACCACCCATATTGAAATTGTTTGGTCATGGTCAGTGACATATGCCTAGTTTGGTTGGTTGGTGTGCATAGTAGCCTCACTGTGCCACTATGTATTGAAGTCATTTTTACTTTATAGTCCATGTGTAGGGTTCCCAAACAGTAGTCTCTCCCTCTGACCATTTGTGAATTGATTTATGAGCTATCAATGTTGACCACGGATACTGGATTTCTTCAGTCATAGTCAGTGACGTATTCATCCTTTGGTTGGTCACTGTGCACGTTAGCCAAACCGTGCCACTATTTGTTGAAGTTATTCGTACTTGCTAGTTGATAACTAGTATTCGCAGCCCATTATCTCCCCCTCTGACCATTTGTGACTCGTGTGATGAGTTTTCAGTATTTACCACACACTGTGAAATTTGTTTGGTCATGGTTAGTGACATATGCTACTTTGGTTTGTCACGGTACATGGTTACCACGCCGTGTCACTACATGTTAAAGGTGTTTGTGCTTTCTAGTTAAAAACTAGTGTTCCCAAACCAATGTTACCCCCCTTTGCCTATCTGTGACTCATGTTGTGAGTTCTCAACGCTGACCACATGAAGTGAAATTGGTTGGTCATGGTCAGTGACATATGCATACTTAGGCTGGTCACTGTGCATGGTAGCCACGCTGTGCCACTACATATTTAAGGTATTCGTACTTGCTACTCGATAACTAGAGTTCACAAACCATTGTCTTCCACTCTAACCCTTTGTGTCTCGTGTTATGAGCTGTCAAAGATTACCACACTTAGTGAAATTATTTGGTCATGGTCAGTGACATATGCCTACTTTGGTTGGTCATCGTGCATGGTATCCACACCGTGCTACAACTTGTTGAAGGTCCTTGTGCTTGCTAGTTGATACCTGATGTTCCCAAACCTTTGTTTCCCCCTCTGACCATTTGTGATTCGTATTTTGAGTTGTCAATGCTGTCCACAAACAGCGGATTTCTTTGGTCAAAGGCAGTACATATGCCTACTTTGGTCGGTCATTGTGCATGGTAGCAAGACCGTGCGTATACTGATTGAAGGTCGCTGTACTTGCTAGTTGAGAACTGATATTCCAATACCATTTTTTCCCCCTCTAACCGTTTGTGACTCGTCTTGTGGTTGGTGAATGTTGACCACCCATATTGAAATTATTTGGTCATGGTCATTGGCATATGCCTACTTTGGTTGTTTGGAGTGCATAGTAGCCACACCGTGCCAATACGTATTGAAGTTCTTTGTCCTTTCTAGTTGAAACAGAGGGTTCCCAAACCATTGTCTGTCCCTCTGACCATTTGTGACTCTTATTATGAGTTGTCAATATTGACTACACATAGTGGACTAATTCGGTCATAGTCAGTGACATATACATCCTTTGGTCGGTCATTGTGCATGCTAGCCACACCGTGCCACTACTTGTTGAAAATCTCTCTACCTGCTAGTTGATAACTAGTGTTCGCAACCCATGGTTTCCCCCACTGACCATTTGTGACTCGTGTTATGAGTTTTCAACGTTTACCACACACTATGAAATCCGTTTAGTCATGATTTGTGACATATGCCTACTTTGGTTTGTCCCTGTACATGGTTACCACGCCGTGTCACTACGTATCAGTGGTTTTTGTTCTTTCTAGTTTATAGCTAGTGTTCCCCACCCGTTGTTAGCCCCTCTGAATATCTGTGACTCGTGTTGTGAGTTGTCAACATTGACCACATGAAGTGAAATTCTTTGGTCATGGTCAGTGACATATACATACTTTGGTTGGTCACTGTGCATTGTAGCCACACTGTGCCACTACATATTGAAGGTATTTGTACTTGCTAGTCGATAACTAGTATTTATAAACCATTATCTTTCACTGTGACCATTGGTGACTCGTGCTATGAGCTGTCAAAGTTTACCACACATGGTGACATTCTTTGGTGATGGTCAGTGACATATGCATACCTTGGCTGGTCATCGTGCATGGTATCCACACCGTGCAACAACGTATTGAAGGTCATTGTGCTTGCTAGTTGATACCTTGTGTTCCCAAATAATTGTTTCCCCCTCTGACTATTTGTGACTCGTATTATGAGTTGTCAACGTTGACCTCACACTGCGGATGTCTTTGGTCAAAGGCAGTACATATGCCTACTTTGGTCGGTCATTGTGCATGGTAGCCACACCATGCTTATACTGGTTGAAGGTCGCTGTACTTGCAAGTTGAGAACTGATTTTCCCAGACCATTGTTTCCCCCTCTGACCTTTTGTGACTTGTGTTACGGTTGGTGAATGTTGACCACCCATATTGAAATTCTTTCATCATGGTCCGTGACATATGCTTACTTTGGTTGTTTGGTGTGCATAGTAGCCACAATGTGCCACTACGTATTGAAGTTCTTTGTCCTTTCTAGTCGATACATAGGGTTCCCAAACCATTGTCTCTCCCTCTGACCATTTGTGACTCGTGTTATGAGTTGTCAACGTTGACCATACATAGTGGACTTCGTCGGTCATAGTCAGTGACATATGCATCTTTTGGTTGGTCACTGTACACGCTAGCCACACCGTGTCACTACTTGTTGACAATCTTTCTACTTGCTGGTTGATAACTAGTGTTCCTAACCCATGGTTTCACCCACCGACCATTTGTGACCCGTGTTATGAGTCTTCAACGTTGACCACACACTGTGAAATCCGTTTGGTCATGGCTTGTGACATATGCCTACTTTGGTTTGTCACTGTACATGGTTACCACGCTGTGCCATAACGTATTGAAGGTCATTGTGGTGTCTAGTTGATACCTGGTGTTCCCAAACAATTGGTTCCCCCTATGACTATTTGTGACTCTTATTATGACTTGTCAAGGTAGATCTCACACTGCGGAATTCTTTGGTCAAAGGCAGTACATATGCTTACTTTCGTCGGTCATTGTGCATGATAGCCACACCGTGCTACTACTGATTGAAGGGCGTTGTGCTTGCTAGTTTAGAACTGATATTCCCGGACCATTGTTTCCCCCTCTGACCGTTTGTGACTTGTGTTATGGTTTGTGGACATTGACAACCCATGTTGAAATTCTTTGGTCATGGTCAGTGACATGTGCCTAGTTTGGTTGTTTGGTGTGCATAGTAGCCACACCATGCCACGTCGCATTGAAGTTATTTTTCCTTTCTAGTCCATGCATAGGGTTCCCAAACCATTGTCTCTCCCTCTGACCATACATGACTCGTGTCATGATTTGTCAATGTTGACCACACGAAAAGGACTTCTTTGGTCATACTCCGTGTCGTATTCATCATCTGGTTGGTCACTGTGCACGCTGGGCACACCGTGCCACTACTTGTTGAAGTTCTTTGTACTTGCTAGTTGACAGCTAGTGTTCCCAACCCATATTTTCCCCCTCTGACCATTTGTAACTCGTGTTATGAGTTTTCAGTATTGACCACACACTGTAAAATTCATTTGGTTATGATTAGTGACATATGCTTACTTTGGTTTGTCACTGTACATGGTTACCACGTCGTGTCACTACATCTTAAAGGTATTTGTGCTTTCTAGTTAACAGCTACTCGATAACTAGTATTCACGAACCATTGTCTTCCACTCTGGCCATTTGTGACTTGTGTTATGAGCTGTCAAAGTTTACCACACTTAGTGACGTTATTTGGTCATGGACAGTGTCATGCCTACTTTGGTTGGTCATCGTGCATGGTATCCAAAGCGTGCCACAACTTGTTGAAGGTCGTTGTGCTTGCTAGTTGATACCTGTTGTTCCCAAACCATTGTTTCCCCCTCGGACCATTTGTGATTCGTTTTATGAGTTGTCATTGCTGTCCACACACAGCAGATTTCTGTGGTCATAGGCAGTACATATGCCTACTTTGGTCAGTCATTGTGCATGGTAGCCACATTGTGCTTATACTGATTGAAGGTCACTGTACTTGCTAGTTGAGAACTGATAGTCCCAGACCATTGTTTCCCCCTCTGCCCATTTGTGACTTGTGTGATGAGTTTTCAACGTTGGCCAAACACTGTGAAATTCGTTTGGTCATGGTTAGTGACATATGCCTACTTTAGTTTGTCACTGTACATGGTTACCATGCCGTGTCACTGCGTATTGAAGGTATTTGTGCTTTATATTCAATAGCTAATGTTCCCAAACCAATGTTACCCCCCTTTGACCATATGTAACTTGTGTTGTGAGTTTTCAACGCTGACCACATGAAGTAAAATTCTTTGGTCATTGTCAGTGACATATGCATACTTTAGTTCGTCAGTGTGCATGGTAGCCACACTGTGCCACTACATATTGAAGGTATTTGTACATGCTACTCGATGAATAGTATTCACAAACCATTGTCTTCCACTCTGACCATTTGTGACTCGTGTTATGAGTTGTCAATGTTTACCACACTTAGTGACATTATTTGGTCATGATCAGTGACATATGCCTACTTTGGTTGGTCATCGTGCATGGTATCCACACTGTGCCACAACTTAATGAAGGTCCGTGTGCTTGCTAGTTCATACCTGGTGTTCCCAAACCATTGTCTCCCCGGCTGACCATTTGTGAATCCTATTATGAGTTGTCAACGCTGACCACACACAATAGATTTCTTTGGTCAAAGGTAGTACAGATGCCTACTTTGGTCGGTCCTTGTGCATGGCAGCCACCCCGTGCTTACACTTATTGAAGGTTGCTGTACTTGCTAGTTGAGAACTGATATTCACATACCATTGTTTCCCCCTCTGACCGTTTTTGACTCGTGTTATGGTTGGTGAATGTTGACCACTTCTATTGAAATTCTTTCATCATGTTCAGTTACATATGCCTAGTTTGGCTGTTTTGTGTGCATAGTAGGCACACCGTGCCACTACGTATTGTAGTTCTTTGTCCTTTCAAGTCAATACATAGTGTTCCCAAACCATTGTCCCTCCCTCTGACCATTTGTGACCCGTCTTATGAGTTGTCAATGTTCACCATACATAGTGGCCTTCTTCGGTCATAGTCAGTGACGTGTGCATCCTTTGGTTGGTCACTGTGCATGCTAGCCACACGGTGCCACTACTTGTTGAAAATCTTTCTACTTGCTTTGTGATAACTAGTGTTGCCAACCTATGGATTCCCCCACTGACCATTTGAGACACGTTTTACGAGTTTTCAACGTTGACCACAAACTGTGAAATCCGTTTGGTCATGGTTTGTGACATATGCCTACTTTGGTTTGTCACCGCACATGGTTACCACGCCGTGTCATTACGTATCGAAGGTCTTTGTGCTTTCTTGTTGACAGCTAGTGTTCCCAAACCATTGTCAGCCCCCTCTGACTATCTGTGACTCGTGTTGTGAGTTGTAAATGTTGCCCACATGAAGTAAAATTCTTTGTTCATGGTCAGTGACATATGCATACTTTGGTTAATCACTGTGCATTGTAGTCACACAGAGCCCCTACATATTGAACATATTTGTACTTGCTAGTCGATAACTAGTATTCACAAACCATTATCTTCCACCCTGACCATTTGTGACTTGTGTTGTGAGTTGTCAAAGTTTACCACACTTATTGACATTATTTGGTCATGGTCAGTGACATATGCCTACTTTGGTTAGTCATCGTGCATGGTATCCACACCGTGCCACAACGTTTTGAAGCTCCTTGTGCGTGCTATTTGATACTTGGTGTTCCCAAACCATTGTTTCCCCCTCTGACCGTTTGTGACTCCTATTATGAGTTGTCAATGTTGACCAAACACAGCGGATTTCTTTGGTCAAGGTAGTACATATGCTTACTTTGGTCGGTCATTGGGCATGGTAGCTACACCGTGCTACTACTGACTAAAGGTTGTTGTACTTGCTAGTTGAGAACTGATATTCCCATTGCATTGTTTCCTCCCCTGACCGTTTGTCACTCGTGTTATGGTTGGTCAACGTTGACCACCCATATTGAAATTCTCTGGTCATGGTCAGTGACATATGCCTGGTTTGGTTGTTTGGTGTGCATAGTAGCCACACCGTGCCACTACGTATTGAAGTTATTTGTCCCTTCTAGTCCATGCATAGGGTTCCCAAACCATTGTCCCTCCCTCTGACCATTCGTGACTCGTCGTTGAGTTGTCAACGTTGACCACACATAGTGGACTTCTTCCGTCATATTCAGTGATGTATTCATCCGTTGGTTGGTCATTGTACACGCTAGCCACACCGTGCCACTATTTGTTGAAGTTCTTTGTACTTGCTAGTTGACAACCAGTATTCCCAACCCATTGTTTCCCCCTCTGACCATTTGTGACTTGTGTTATGAGTTTTCAATATTGACCACACACTGTGAAATTCATTTAGTCATGGTTTGTGACATATGCCTTCTTTGGTTTTCCACTGTACATGGTTACCACGCCGTGTCACTACATATAAAAGGTATCTGTGCTTTCTAGTTAATAGGTAGTGTTTGCAAACGTTTATCATCCCCCTTTGACTATCTGTGCCTCATGTTGTGAGTTGTCAACGCTGACCACATGAAGTGAAATTTGTTGGTCATTGTCCGTGACATATGCATACTTTGGTTGGTTACTGTGCATGGTAGCCAGGCTTTGCCACTACATATTGAAGGTATTTGTACCTTCGAATCGATAACTAGTATTCACAAACCATTGTCTTCCACTCTAACCATTTGTGACTCGTGTTATGAGCTGTCAAAGTTTACCACACTTAATGACATTATATGGTCATGGTCAGTGACATATTCCTACTTTGGTTTGTCATCGTGCATGGTACCCACACCGTGCTACAATTTATTGAAGGTCCTTGTGCTTGCTAGTTGACACCTGGTGTTTCCAAACCATTTTTTTCCCCTCTGACCATCTGTGCCTCCTATTATGAGCTGTCAACGCTGACCAAACACAGCAGATTTCTTTGGTAAAAGGTAGAACATATGCCTACTTTGGTCGGTCATTGTGCATGGTAGCCACACGGTGCTTATACTGATTGAAGGTCGCTCTACTTGCTAGTTGATAACTGATATTCACAGACCATTGTTTCCCTCTCTGACCGTTTGTGACTCCTGTTGTGGTTGGTGAATGTTGACCACTTATATTGAAATTCTTTCATCATGGTCAGTGACATATGCCTAGTTTGGTTTTTCAAAACTCTTACACAACCAAACTAGGCATATGTCAATGACCGTGCATAGTAGCCAAACCGTGCGACTGCGTATTGAAGTTCTTTGTCTTTTCTAGTTGACTCATCGGGTACCCAAACCATTGTCTATCCCTCTGACCATTTGTGACTCGTGTTATGAGCTGTCAATGTTGAGCAAACATAGTGGACATCTTCTGTCATAGTCAGTGACGTGTGCATCCTTTGGTTGGTCACTGTGCACGCTAGCTACACCATGCCACTACTTGTTGAAAATCTTTCTACTTGCTAGTTGATAACTAGAGTCCCAAGCCATAGGATCCCCCACTGACCATCAGTGTTGACCTTTGCCCATCGGCAATCGATGCCCATCGATGCCCATCGGTCCATCGATGGACCCGGGTACAAGGGCATCGATGGGCATCGACGAGGAATACCTCCCAAATACCCCAGAACTAGTGGAAACCCATGTATTCTTGCCAATTCCACGAGGAATTACATGACCTTGTTTGCTATCCATTTTCAATAACCCACAAATGTTCATACTCCACCATGGTTTTAGAGACAATAATAGTTGGAATTCTGGAGGTCTCACCCCGGTTCTGGTGGTATTGGGTGAATTTCATGCTGCTTGCATTTCCGAAGCAGAAATCTGCCGAGAGGTCAGGCTCCACCCTGGTTAAACGCAACCGATAGGACATGGCATATCCAGCGAGCGAGGGACTGGGCAACTGGGCTGGCTTGCCACTCTATTAGCATTGGTCGGTGTGCGGCAGGCAGCTTGGTCCTATCTACCAGCACACCATCCATATATGCTGGATGTGGCAGCTTGCGTGGCATGTTGGTTGATGTGGACTTAACTTCGGCATTGAGTGGGGGAAATTCTTTCCCACTCAGATATATGTTTGTGGAGTGCCAAACCCGCTCCCCACCTTTTTTCTTTCTGGTGCTCCGAGTGCCAAGTCCGCATGTGGGGGTCCGCTCGGTCCCTATGTGAGTGTAGCCTGTACAAACAGACTCCATCGACATCGATGCCCATCTATGTCGTTCAACGTGCTGATGTGGATGGAGGACCCCTCCATCGAACATCAAGGACAACTAGGCTGACTATTTGTGACTCGTGTTATGAGTTTTCAACGTTGACCACACACTATGAAATCCGTTTGGTCATTGTCAGTGACATATGCCTATCTTGGTTTGTCCCTGTACATGGTTACCACGCGGTGTCACTACATATTGAAGGTAGTTGTGCTTTCTAGTTAATAGCTAGTGTTCCCAAACCATTGTTATCCCCCTTTGACTATCTGTGACTCGTGTTGTGAGTTGTCAACGCTGACCACATGAAGTGAAATTTGTTGGTCATGGTCAGTGACACATGCATGCTTTGGTTGGTCACTATACATGGAAGCCACGCTGTGCCACTACATATTGAAGGTATTCTTACTTTCCATTCAATAACTAGTATTCACAAACCATTGTCTTCCACTATGACCATTTGTGACTCGTGTTATGAGCTGTCAACGTTTACCACACTAAGTGACATTATGTGGTCATGGTCAGTGACATATGCTTACTTTGGTTGGTCATCGTGCATGGTATCCACACCGTGCCAAAACGTATTGAAGCTCCTTGTGCTTGCTAGTTGATACTTGGTGTTCCCAAACCATTGTTTCCCCCTCTGACCATTTGTGACCATTATGAGTTGTCAAAGTTGACCACACAAGGTGGATTTCTTTGGTCAAAGGCAGTACATATGCCTACTTTCGTCAGTCATTGTGCATGGTAGCAACACCGTGCTACTACTTACTGAAGGTCATTGTACTTGCTAATGATAACTGATATTCCCATAGCATTGGTTCCTCCCCCGACCGTTTGTGACTCGTGTTATGCTTGGTCAACGTTGACCACCCATATTGAAATTCTCTGGTCATGGTTAGTGACATATGCCTAGTTTGGTTATTTGGTGTGCATAGTAGCCACACCGTGCCACTACGTATCAGAGTTCTTTGTCTTTTATTGTCAATGCATAGGGTTCCAAAACCATTGTCTCTCCCTCTGACCATTTATGACTCGTGTTATGAGTTGTCAATGTTGACCACACATACTGGACTTCTTCGGTCATAGTCAGAGACATATGCATCCTTTGGTTGGTCACTGTGCACGCTAGCCACACCGTGCCACTACTTGTTTAAAAACTTTCCACTTGCTAGTTGATAACTAGTGCTCCCAACCCATGGTTTCCCCCACTGCCCATCTGTGACTTGTGGTATGAGTTTTCAACGTTGACCTCACACTGTGAAATCCGTTTGGTCATGGGTTGTGACATATGCCTACTTTGCTTTGTCCCTGTACATGGTTACCACGCCGTGTCACTACGTATCGAAGGTCTTTGTGCTTTCGAGCTGATAGCTAGTGTTCCCAAACCGTTGTTAGCCCTTCTAAATATCTGTGAATCGTGTTGTGAGTTGTCAACATTGACCACATGAAGTGAAATTCTTTGTTCATGGTCAGTGACATATGTGTACTTTGGTTGGTCACTGTGCATTGTAGCCACACTGTGCCACTACATATCGAAGGTATTTGTACCTCCTAGTCGATAACTAGTATTTTCAAACCATTGTCTTCCATCCTGAGCATTTGTGACTCGTCTAATGAGTTGTCAAAGTTTACCACACATGGTGACATTCTTTGGTCATGGTCAGTGACATATGCATACCTTGGTTGGTCATCGTGCATGGTATGCACACCTTGCCCCAACGTATTGTAGCTCCTTGTGCTTGCTATTTGATACTTGGTGTTCCCAAACCATTGTTTTCCCCTCTGACCATTTGTGACTTGCATTATGAGTTGTCGGTGTTGACCTGACACAGCGGATTTCTTTCGTCAAAGGCAGTACATATGCCTACTTTGGTCGGTCATTGTGCATGGTAGCAACACCGTGCTAGTACAGACTGAAGGTCGTTGTACTTGCTATTTGAGAACTGATATTTCCAAATCATTGTTTCCTCCCCTGACCGTTTTTTACTCGTGTTATGATTGGTCAACGTTGACCACCCATATTGAAATTCTCTAGTCATGGTCAGTGACATATGCCTAGTTTGGATGTTTGGTGTGCATATTAGCCACACCGTGCCACTACATATTGAAGTTAATTGTCCTTTCTAGTACATGCATTGGGTTCCAAAACCATTGTCTCTCCCTCTGACCATTTGTGACTCGGGTTATGAGTTGTCAATGTTGACCACACATAGTGGACTTCTTCTGTCATAGTCAGTGACGTATTCATCCTTTGGTTGGTCACTGTGCACACTAGCCACACCGTGCCATTACTTGTTGAAGTTCTTTATACTTGCTAGTTGATAACTAGTGTTCCTAATCCATTGTTTCCCTCTCTGACCATTTGTGACCCGTGTGATGAGATTTCAACGTTGACCACACACCGCAAAATTTGTTTGGTCATGGTTAGTGACATATGCCTACTTTGGTTTGTCACTATACATGGTGACCATGTCGTCTCACTACTTATTGAAGGTATTTGTGCTTTATATTCAATAGCTATTGTTCCAAAACCAATGTAATGTTGAAAAATTGCCCCTCCGCATGCCCAACTGTGGCGCCGGGAGGCGCTGACGAGCCGCCAGAAAATAGAAACCTCGCTCCGGTGGATCTGGCAACTCGCCATTCGCTCGGACCGTAAAATGGAGGATTACTCCTCAAATTGGACGAGCCATTGAATCCGATGGAAGTTGTTTCACTGGAATCGGACAAGTATCGAGGGAGAGATGGCTTTCCAAAGTTGGGGTATGCGCAGCGGCTCTGGGAGCCGGCTGCGACTCGAAATCCGGTCGATAATCGACCGGACCGAGTAACAAAAATACCATGTGAAGAAAATGCTCCGATACGCCTGCCGAGGCGTCCGGTGGATGATCCGCCTGATCAGGTGGATCATCCACCGGATCCAGTAGTGCAGGTTGTTACTGAGGGACTTAGCCAGAAATCTGGCTGGGCGTCCGAAACTCAGTAGTACGTTTTGTTACTCGGGGGTCCTCGTCTTCCTCGTCGGCCCTCGTCACCAAAACTCGTGGTGGCGGAAGCGGGAGCCGAGGAAGTGGTGGAAAGGGCGGCGGCAAGAAGGGCGCCAAGAAAGGTGCGTGCTGCAATTGTGGCAAGGAGGGCCATTGGGCCCGTGAGTGCCCGGAGGAGGCGAAGACCGGCGGCAAAAAACAGCAAGGGCAGGTTGCTCCTCAACGGCAACAAGAACCACTTCCTCAAGAAGGCCAACAGGCGGTGCCTGGATTCCGGGGCCGAGGAGCACACCCAAGTCAAGAAGGTGGGGTTCGTCACCTACGAGAAGTCCTCCAAGTCAATGGTGGTCGCGAACGACAAAGTCGCACCGGCGGCCGGCCAAGGCGACGTGGAAGTGGAAGTCGTGGTGGACGGCAAGAAGGAGCTGTGCACAATCCGTGATGTGCAGCATNAAAAAACAGCAAGGGCAGGTTGCTCCTCAACGGCAACAAGAACCACTTCCTCAAGAAGGCCAACAGGCGGTGCCTGGATTCCGGGGCCGAGGAGCACACCCAAGTCAAGAAGGTGGGGTTCGTCACCTACGAGAAGTCCTCCAAGTCAATGGTGGTCGCGAACGACAAAGTCGCACCGGCGGCCGGCCAAGGCGACGTGGAAGTGGAAGTCGTGGTGGACGGCAAGAAGGAGCTGTGCACAATCCGTGATGTGCAGCATGTCCCCGGCCTGGCTGACATCCTGAGTGTTAGCCGCTTGACAGATAAGGGATATGAGGTGCTCTTCCGCAGGATAGGCGCAGTGGTGCACATCGATGGCAACGGCGAGGTCGTGCTGGAGGGAAAGCGCGAGGGCAGTCTTTACATCATGGAGACCAAGGTGGTCCCCGTGGCATCTGACGCAACAGATTCGCAGGAGCACGTCGTCAACATGGCCAAGAGAGGAAGCGCTGATCTGGAGCTCTGGCACCGACGGTTGGGGCATTCGGCGCCCGCAACCGTTAAGGAGATGGCGAAGCGTGACATGGTGCGTGGCCTCGTCATCGACAGTGCAGACGCGGGAGCAGATCCAGCAGCGCACAAAAAGTGCAAGCCTTGCATTTTGGGCAAGGCGTGGCGCAAGGCGTTCAACAAGAACGCGGCTCGCACAAAGGACCTGCTGGAGGTTGTGCACAGCGACGTGTGCGGACCGTTCAAAACGCCGTCAAATGGCGGCTTCAGATACTTTGTCACCTTCATTGACGACTGTAGCAGGAAGCTCTACGTGTACTTCATGAAGCGGAACGGCAAGGTCCTGGACCGGCTGAAGGAGTACGTTGTAGCGGTGGAGAGGCAGACTGGCCGGAAGGTCAGAGTGCTACGCAGCGACAATGGCGGAGAGTACGTGGGTTGTAGCGGGTGGATGAAGCAGCAGGGCATCAAGTGGGAACCCACTACACCGTACTCGCCACAGTCCAACGGAGTGGCGGAGCGGGCGAACCAGACGCTGCTCAACATGGTGCGAACCATGCTTGTGGATGCGGGGTTGCCGCGAGGTTTCTGGGCAGAGGCTCTGCGTACAGCGAGCTACACCATCAACCTCACCCCAACAGCGATGCTGAAGGGTAAGGGCGGCTGGAAGACGCCGCAGCAGGTTTGGAGCAGGCGTAAGCCAAACGTGGTACACCTGAAGGTGTTCGGGTGCAAGGCGGACGCGATGGTGCAGGCGGCGCAATGACGCGACAGCAAGCTGGAACCGCGGGCGAAGCCAGGCTTGTTCCTTGGCTACGAGAGCACGCAAAAGGTGTACCGGCTCTGGGACCCGTGCACTCAAGAGATCATCCGCAGCCATGACGTTGAGTTTGATGAGCAGCTGAGCTTCAGCAGCAGCAGCAATGACATGAGCGTCGGGAACACTCCAAAACAGGGGGAGTGGTTCTAGCTCCTTGACTACGAGGAGGAGCCAGCGGACGCGGAGGTCGATAAAACGGCGTCGGAGCACGCCAATTCATTAGGTGTAGCAGCCAACGCGGAGGACTCCGACAACGATGCAGCTGGGCTGGAGATCCAGCGGCATGATCTGTCGAAGGAGGCACCGTGGGTGCCGAAGCGCGCACTCCCGGCGGAGTTCGCGTTGGGCGTCGGAGAAAGCTCCTCCGAACGCACTGCCCATCCGGTTAATGGTTCACCGGAGCAAGAAGAATCCTTGGGAAGCCGTCCGGTCGATGATTCACCGGAGCGGGCTGAGTCGGAAGGATCACAGCAGAGAGATGAGACGCCGCCAAGAGTGCCGCGCGGCAGCGGGAGGCACCGGAGAGCGGGGAAGCGTTTCGATGCAGGCACCGATCGATGGATTGGTATGACGCGGTGCATGCTGGCTGCATCAACGGAGCCGACGACCGTGCAAGAGGTGCTTGCGCGGCCCGAGGGAAAGCAGTGGGACGCTGCCATAAAGTCAGAGTTGGCTTCCATTACAGAAAACGACACGTGGCAGCTGGTTGACAGGCCGAAACACACCAAGGTCATCGGCTCCAAGTGGGTCTTCAAGACCAAGTTCACAGGGGAAGGTGTGGTTGACAAGTACAAGGCGCGGCTCGTGGCGAAGGGGTACGCTCAGCGTCAGGGCAAGCACTACGATGAGATGTTTGCCCCCGTCACCAAGTTCACAAGCATCCGGGCGATCCTTGCGGTGGCAGCCGCGAATGACATGGAGCTCCACCAAATGGACGTAAAGACGGCCTTCCTCAATGGCATCATCGACAAGGAAATCTACATGGAGGTGCCGGAGGGGGTGGAGGCGCCGGAGAGCAAGGTGTGCAAGCTGCGGAAGTCCTTGTACGGGCTAAAACAATCGCCTCGATGCTGATACCAACAGATGGACAGCTTCATGGCACAACTCGGCTTCAGGCGCTGTGAGGTGGATCACAGTGTGTACGTGCGGCGCAGCAAGAAGCTCCATCAGATTGTCGCACTCTACGTGGACGATCTGATCTTGTGCTCCTCAGACCTGCCGAGCCTACAGCAGCTGAAAGAGCAGCTGAGCAGCAGGTTCCAGATGTCGGACATGGGGGAGCTGGAGTTCTACCTTGGGGTGAGCATTACGCGGAACCAGAGGGCGGACACGCTTGAGCTGGGGCAGGCCAAATACGTGGCCAAGGTGCTGAAGCAGTACGGCATGGAGGACTGCAAACCAGTGTGCAGTCCTGTCTCCACGACCTATGAACTTAGTGCGGCAATGGCACCGCAAACAAAAGAAGAGCGGGAGGATATGACAGGGGTGCCCTACCAATTGGCGGTGGGCAGCCTCGTGTACTCCATGGTGGCGACTCGACCGGACCTGGCCTACGCGGTGGGCCAAGTGAGCAGGTACGTGGCCGACCCAGGGCCCCTACACTCGTAGGTGGTCAAGCGCATCCTCCGCTACCTGCAGGCAACGCGGCACGCGCGCCTGAGGTTCGAGGACAAAGGGCGGGCGGACTCTTTGCGTCTGGTCTGCTACACGGATGCCGACTACGCTGGCGATGTGGACAAGCGGAAGTCCACATCCGGCTACATGTTCTTCCTCGCTGGTGCAGCGGTCTCGTGGTGCAGCAGGAAGCAGGACTGCGTCGCCACCTCCACAGTGGAAGCTGAGTACATCGCGCTGGCCGAGGCGGTCAAGGAGGCGGTGTGGCTCTGCAGGTTGCTGGGGGAGCTGGGCGTGTCGCAGCTTGAGCCTACGGTGGTGCACGAGGACAACACCGACTCCATCTCGCTGACCAACAATCCGGCGCAGCACAGGAGGAAAAAGCACATTGACGTGCGTTATCACTACGCACGGGACATGGTCGAGAAGGGGCAGGTGGTGCTATAGCGCTGCAGCACGCACATCATGCTTGCGGATTGCTTGACCAAAGCGCAACCCGCAGACCGGCACGCGATGAGCGTGGACGGACTTGGGATGACCAGCTATGATGGGCTGGAGGGCGCAGCGGAAGATGAGTGAGAGCAAGCAGGAGCAGGGGGCCGGGAAGGTGCAAGGGGTAGAATGTTGAAAAATTGCCCCTCCGCATGCCCAAGTGCGGCGCTGGGAGGCGCTGACGAGCCGCCAGAAAATGGAAACTCCGCTCCGGCAGATCTGGCGACTCGACATTTGCTCGGATCCTAAAATGGAGGATTGCCCCTAAAAGTTGACGAGTAATTGAATCCGGTGGAAGTTGTTTCGCCGGAGTCGAACAAGTATCAAGGGAGATATGGCTTTCCAAAGTTGGGGTATGCGCAGCGGCTCTGGGAGCCGGCTGCGACTCAAAATCCGGTCGATAATCGACCGGACCGAGTAACAAAAATACCATGTGGAGAAAATGCTCCGATATGCCTGCCAAGGCGTCCGGTGGATGATCCGCCTGATCAGGTGGATCATCCACCGGATCCAGTAGTGCAGGTTGTTACTCAGGGACTTGGCGAAAAATCTGGCTCGGCGTCCGAAACTCAGAAGTACGTTTTGTTACTCGGGGACTTNTGGCTTTCCAAAGTTGGGGTATGCGCAGCGGCTCTGGGAGCCGGCTGCGACTCGAAATCCGGTCGATAATCGACCGGACCGAGTAACAAAAATACCATGTGGAGAAAATGCTCCGATATGCCTGCCAAGGCGTCCGGTGGATGATCCGCCTGATCAGGTGGATCATCCACCGGATCCAGTAGTGCAGGTTGTTACTCAGGGACTTGGTGAAAAATCTGGCTCGGCGTCCGAAACTCAGAAGTATGTTTTGTTACTCGGAGACTTAATCAGAATTCTGACGGCAGGTCCGCGGACAGGTTTTGAACCTCGTCACACCCCATCACCATATACGACCCAAAAGTGGGTAGGGTGCGTGGAAATAGTGCAGGGGAACCCCACACCATGTGCAATGGGACATGCGCCTTGGGAAAGGGGCTTCGCACGTGAATGAAGGCGCCACGGCGAGTGGCGGCGTCAGGCTTCTGTGGTGTGTGAGACCTGAGCTTCGGCAAGCATAACTTGAGCAACGCTTAGCCAAATTGCGCGCGGTTTGATGCACTTGAAAGCGCATGACTAGCCTTATAAATGTTGAGATCATGTCCATGTCCACAAACTAACTTAAAACAACGTTATTCCCTTCGCAAACTGACTGTTACTAAATCCCTGCTCACATAGCGTGAGGCGACCAGAAAGCTCACGCTCAGTCTCAGATTCGCCCAAAACAGTAGACGTGAATCACTAGAGACGATCAGACAAACGTCAGGACTGCACCACGTGGATCTCATCCTGACATGTTACCCCCCTTTGACTATCTGTGACTCGTGTTGCGAGTTTTCAACGCTGACCACATGAAGTGAAATTCGTTGGTCATGGTCAGTCACATATGCCTAGTTTACTTGTTTGATGTGCATATTAGCCACACCGTGCCACTCCGTATTGAAATTCCTTGTCCTTTCTAGACAATACATAGGGTTCCCAAACAAATGTCTCTCCCTCTGACCATTTGTAACTCGTGTTATGAGTTGTCAATGTTGACCACACTTAGTGGACTTCTTTGGTCATAGTCAGTGACATATGCATCCTTTGGTTGGTCACTGTGCATGCTAGCCACACCATGCCATTACTTGTTGAAAAGCTTTCTACTTGCTAGTTGATAACTAGTGTTCCCAACCCATGGTTTCCCCAACTGACCATTTGTGACTCATGTTATGAGTTTTCAATGTTGACCGCACACTGTGAAATACGTTTGGTCATGGTTAGTGACATATGCCTACTTTGCTTTGTCCATATACCTGGTTACCACGCTGTGTCAGTACATATCGAAGGTCTTTGTGCTTTCTAGCTGGTAGCTAGTGTTCCCAAACCGTTGTTAGCCCCTCTGAATATCTGTGACTCGTGTTGTGAGTTGTCAACATTGACCACATGAAGTGATATTCTTTGGTCATGGTCAGTGACATATGCATACTTTGGTTGGTCCCTTTGCATTGTAGCCACACTGCGCCACTACATATTGAGGGTATTTGTACTTGCTAGTCGATAACTAGTATTTAGAAACTGTTATCATCCACTCTGACCATTTGTGACTCGTGTTATGAGCTGTCGACGTTTACCACACATGGTGACATTCTTTGGTCATGGTCATTGACATATGGATACCTTGGTTGGTCATCGTGCATGGTATCCACACCGTGGCACAACGTATTGAAAGGCATTGTACTTGCTGGTTGATACCTGGTGTTCCGAAATAATTATTTCCCCCTCTGACTATTTGTGACTCATATTATGAGTTGTCAACGTTGACCACACACAGCGGATTTCTTTGGTCAAGGGCAGTACATAAGCCTACTTTGGTTGGTCATTGTGAATTCTAGCCACACCGTGCTACTACTAATTGAAGGGCATTGTACTTGCTAGTTGAGAACTGATATTCCCGGATTATTGTTTCCCCCTCTGACCGTTTGTGACTCGTGTTACTGTTGGTGAACGTTGACCACCCACATTGAAATTATTTGGTCATAGTCAGTGACATATGCCTAGTTTGGTTGTTTGGTGTGCATAGGAGCCACAACGTGCCACTACGTATTGAGGTTATTTGTCCTCTCTAGTCCATGCATAGGGTTCCTAAACCATTGTTTCTCCATCTGTCCATTTGTGACTCGTGTTATGAGTTGTCAATGTTGACCACGCATAGTGGATTTCTTTGGTCAGAGTCAGTGACGTATTCATCCTTTGGTTGGTCACTGTGCACCCTAGCCAAACCATGCCACTACTTGTTGAAGTTCTTCGTTATTGCTAAATGACAACTAGTGTTCTCAACCCATTGTTTCCCCCTCTAACCATTTGTGACTCGTGTTATGAGTTTTCAAGATTGACCACACATTGTGAAATTCGTTTGGTCATGGGTAGTGACATATGCCTAATTTGGTTTGTCACTATACATGGTTACCACGCCATGTCACTACATATTAATGGTATTTATGCGTTCTAGTTAATAGCTCATGTTCCCAAACCATTGTTACGCCCCTTTGACTATCAGTGACTCGTGTTGTGAGTTGTTAACGCTAACGACATGAAGTGAAATTCGTTGGTCATGGTCAGTGAGATATGCATAGTTTGGTTGGTCACTCTGCATGGTAGCCACGCTCTGCCACTACATGTTTAAGGTATTTGTACTTGCTACTTGATAACAAGTATTCATTAACCATTGTCTTCCACTCTGACCATTTGTGACTCGTGTTATGAGCTGTCAAAGTTTACCACACTTAGTGACGTTATTTGGTCATGGTCAGTGACGTATGCCTACTTTGGTTGGTCATCGTGCATGGTATCCACACCGTGCCACAACTTGTTGAAGGTCCTTGTGCTTGCTAGTTCAAACCTCATGTTACCAGACCATTGTTTCTCCCTCTGACGATTTTTGATTCGTATTATGAGTCGTTAACGCTGTCCACACACAGCAGATTTCTTTGGTCAAAGGCAGTACATATGCCTACTTTGGTCCGTCATTGTGCATGGTAGCCACACCGTGCTTATACTGATTGAAGGTCGCTGTACTTGCTAGTTGATAACTGATATTCCCTGACCATTGTTTCACCCTCTGACCGTTTGTGACTCGTGTTATGGTTGGTGAATGTTCACCACCCATATTGAAATTCTTTGGTCATGGTCAGTGACATATGCCTACTTTGGTTGTTTGGTGTGCATAGTAACCAGACCATGCCACAACGTACTGAATTTATTTGTCCTTTATAGTCAATACATAGGGTTCCCAAACCATTGTCACTCTCTTTGACCATTTGTGACTCGTGTTATGAGTTGTGAATGTTCACCACACATAGTGGACTTCTCCGGTCATGTTTAGTGACATATGCATCCGTTGGTTGGTCATAGTGCACGCTAGCCACACCGTGCCATTACTCGTTGAAACGATTTCTACTTGCTAGTTGATAACTAGTGTTCCCAACCCATGGTTTCCCCCACTGACCATTTGTGACTCGTGTTATGAGTTTTCAACCTTGACCACACACTCTGAAACCCGTTTGGTCATGGTTTGTGACATATGCCTACTTTTGCTTGTCACTGTACATGGTTACCACGCCGTGTCACTACGTATTGAAGGCCTCTGTGCTTTCTTGTTCATAGCTAGTGTTCCCAAACCATTGTTACCCCCTCTGAATATCTGTGACTCGTGTTGTGAGTTGTCCACATTGACCACATGAAGTGAAATTCTTTGTTGATGGTCAGTGACATATGCGTACTTTGGTTGGTCACTGTAAATTGTAGCCACACTGTGCCACTGCATATTGAAGGTATTTCTATTTGCTAGTGGATAACTAGTATTCACAAACCACTATCTTCCACCCTGACCATTTAAGACTTGTGTTATGAGTTCTCGGAGTTTTCCACACATGGTGACATTATTTGGTCATGGTCAGTGACATATGCATACCTTGGTTGGTCATCGTGCATGGTATCCACACCGTGCCACAACGTATTGTAGCTCCTTGTGCTTGCTTTTTGATACTTGGTGTTCCAAAACCATTGTTTCCCCTTATGACCATTTGTGACTCGTATTATGAGTTATCGACGTTGCCCAGACACAGCGGATTTCTTTCGTTAAAGGCAGTACATATGCCTACTTTGGTTGGTCATTGTGCATGGTAGCCACACTGTGCTTATACTGATTGAAGGTCGCTGTACTTCCTTGTTGAGAACTGATATTCCCGGATCATTGTTTCCCCCTCTGACCGTTTGTGACTCGTGTTACGGTTGGTGAACGTTGACCACCCACATTGAAATTCTTTGGTCATGGTCAGTGAAATATGCCTAGTTTGGTAGTTTGGTGTGCATAGGAGCCACACCGTGCCACTACGTATTGAGGTTATTTCTCCTTTCTAGTCCATGCATAGGGTTCCTAAATCATTGTTTCTTCCTCTGACCATTTGTGACTCGTGTTATGAGTTTTCAAGGTTGACCACACATTGTGAAATTCGTTTGGTCATGGGTAGTGACATAGGCCTAATTTGGTTTGTCACTGTACATGGTTACCACGCCGTGTCACTACATATTAATGGTATTTGTGCTTTCCAGTTAATAGCTCATGTTCCCAAACCATTGTTACCCCCCTTTGACTATCTGTGACTCGTGTTGTGAGTTGTCAACGCTAACGACATGAAGTGAAATTCGTTGGTCATGGTTAGTGACATATGCATAGTTTGGTTGGTCACTGTGCATGGTAGCCACGCTCAGCTACTACATATTGAAGGTATTTGTACTTGCTACTTGAAAACAAGTATTCATTAACCATTGTCTTCCACTCTGACCATTTGTGACTCGTGTTATGAGCCGTCAAAGTTTACCACATTTAGTGACGTTATTTGGTCATGGTCAGTGACATATGCCTACTTTTGTTGGCCGTCGTGCATGGTATCCACACCGTGCCACAATTTGTTGAAGGTCATTGTGCTTGCTAGTTCATTCCTCATGTTACCAGACCATTGTTTCCCCCTCTGAAGATTTGTGATTCGTATTATGAGTTGTTAACGCTGTCCACACAAAGCGGATTTCTTTGGTCAAAGGCAGTAGATATGCTTACTTTGGTCCGTCATTGTGCATGGTAGCCACACTGTGCTTATACTGATTGAAGGTCGCTGTACTTGCTAGTTGATAACTGATATTCACAGACCATTGATTCCCCCTCTGAACATTTGTGACTCACGTTATGGTTGGTGAATGTTTGGTTGTTTGGTGTGCATAGTAGCCAGACCGTGCCACTACGTATTGAATTTTTTTGTCGTTTATAGTCGATACATAGGGTTCCAAAACCATTTTCACTCTCTCTGACCATTTGCGACTCGTGTTATGAGTTGTGAATGTTCACCACACATAGTGGACTTCTTCGGTCATATTTATTGACATATGCATCCTTTGGTTGGTCACTGTGCACGTTAGCCACACCGTGCCATTACTCGTTGAAAAGCTTTCTACTTGCTAGTTGATAACTAGTGTTCCCAACCCATGGTTTCCCCCACTGACCATTTGTGACTCGTGTTATGGGTTTTCAACCTTGACCACACACTCTGAAACCGGTTTGGTCATGGTTAGTGACATATGCCTACTATTGTTTGTCCCTGTACATGGTTACCACGCCGTGTCACTACGTATTGAAGGTCTCTCTGCTTTCTTGTTGAAACCTAGTGTTCCCAAACCATTGTTACCCCCTCTGAATATCTGTGTCTCCTGTTGTGAGTTGTCCACATTGACCACGTGAAGTGAAATTCTTTGTTGATGGTCAGTGACGTATGCGTACTTTGGTTGGTCACGGTAAATTGTAGCCACACTGTGCCACTGCATATTGAAGGTATTTCTATTTGCTAGTGGATAACTAGTATTCACAAACCATTCTCTTCCACCCTGACCATTTAAGACTCGTGTTATGAGTTGTCAGAGTTTACCACACATGGTGACATTATTTGGTCATGGTCAGTGACACATGCATACCTTGGTTGGTCATCGTGCATGGTATCCACACCGTGCCACAACATATTGTAGCTCCGTGTGCTTGCTTTTTGATACTTGGTGTTCCCAAACCATTGTTTCCCCCTCTGACCATTAGTGACTCGTATTATGAGTTGTCGACATTGTCCAGACACAGCGGATTTCTTTCGTCAAAGCCAGTACATATGCCTACTTTGTTCGGTCATTGTGCATGGTAGCCACACCGTGCTACTACTGACTGAATTTCCTTGTTCTTGCTAGTTGAGAACTGATATTCTCAAACCATTGTTTCCTCCCCTGACCATTTGTGACTCGTGCTATGGTTGATCAACGTTGAAAACCCATATTGAAATTCTCTGGTTATGGTCAGTGAAACATGCCTAGTTTGGATGTTTGGTGTGCATAGTAGCCACACCGTGCCACTACATATTGAAGTTATTTGTCCTTTCTAGTCCATGCATAGGGTTCCCAAACCATTGTCTCTCCCTGTGACCATTCGTGACACGTGTTATGAGTTGTCAATGTTGACCACACATAGTGGACCTCTTCGGTCATAGTCAGTGACGTATTCATCCTGTGGTTGGTCACTGTGCACGCTAGCCACACCGTGCCACTACTTGTTGAAGTTCTTTGTACTTGCTAGTTGATAACTAGTGTTCCTAACCCATTGTTCCCCCCTCTGACCATTTGTGACTCGTGTGATGAGTTTTCAACGTTGACCACACACGGTGAAACTCGTTTGGTCGTAGTTAGTGACATATGCCTACTTTGGTTTGTTTCTGTACATGGTTACCATGCCGTGTCACTACGTATCGAAGGTATTTGTGCTTTCTAGTCAATAGCTGGTGTTGCAGAACCAGTTTTACCCCCTTTGACTATCTGTAACTCGTGTTGTGAGTTTTCAACGCTGACCACATGAAGTGAAATTTGTTGGTCATGGTCCTTTGTATATGCACACTTTGGTTGGTCATTGTGCATGGTAGGCACGCTGTACAACTACATATTGAAGGTATTTGTACTTGCCACTCGATGACTATCATTCACAAATCATTGTCTTCCACTCTGACCATTTGTGACTCGTGTTATGAGTTGTCAAAGTTTACCACACTTAGTGACATTATTTGGTCATGGTCAGTGACATATGCCTACTTTCGTTGGTCATCATGCATGGTATCCACACCGTGCTACAACTTATTCAAGGTCCTTGTGCTTGCTAGTTGATACCTGGTGTTCCCAAACCATTGTCTCCTCCTCTGACCATTTGTGACTCCTATTATGGGTTGTCAACGCTGACCACTCATAGTGGATTTCTTTGGTCAAATGTAGTACATATGCCTACTTTGGTCGGTCATTGTGCATGGTACCACACCGTGCTTATACTGATTGAAGGTCTCTGTACTTGCTAGTTGAGAACTGATATTCACAGACCATTGTTTCCCCCTCTGACCGTTTGTGACTCATGTTATTGTTGGTGAATGTTGACAACTCATATTGAAATTCTTTCATCCGTGTCAGTGACATATGCCTAGTTTGGTGTGCATATTAGCCACACCGTGCCACTACGTATTGAAATTCGTTCTCCTTTCTGGTCGATACTTAGGGTTTTCAAATCATTGTCTCTCCCTCTGACCATTTGTGACTCGTGTTATGAGTTGTCATTGTTGACCATACATAGTGGCCTTCTTCGGTCATAGTCAGTGACGTGTGCATCCTTTGGTTGGTCATTGTGCACGCTAGCCACACCATGCCACTACTTGTTGAAAATTCTCTACTTGCTAGTTAATAACTCGTGTTCCAAACCCATGGTTTCCCCCACTGACCATTTGTGACTCGTGTTATGAGTTTTCAACGTTGACCACACACTGTGACATCCATTTGGTCATGGATTGTGACATATGCCTACTTTGGGTTGTCTCTATACATGGGTACCACGCCGTGTCATTGCGTGTCAAAGGTATTCGTGTTTTCTTGTTGGCAGCTAGTGTTCCCAAACCATTTGTGACTCGTGTTATGAGCTGTCAAAGTTCAAAACACATGGTGAGATTCTTTGGTCATGGTCAGTGACATATGCATACCTTGGTTGGTCATCGTGCATGGTATCCACACCGTACCACAATGTATTGAAGGTCACTTTGCTTGCTAGACGATACCTGGTGTTCCCTAACAATTGTTTCCCCCTCTCACTATTTGTGACTTGTAATATGAGTTGTCAACGTTGACCATACACAGCGGATTTCTTTGGTCAAAGGCAGTACATATGCCTACTTTGGTCGGTCATTGTGCATGGTAGCCATACCGTGCTACTACTGATTGAAGGGTGTTATACTTGCTAGTTGAAACCTGATATTCCCAGACCATTGTTTCCCCCTCTCACCGTTTGTGACTCGTGTTATGGTTGGTGAACGTTGACCACCCATATTGAAATTCATTGGTCATGGTCAGTGACATATGCCTACTTTGGTTGTTTGGTGTGCATATTAGCCACACCATGCCACTGCGTATTGAAATTATTTGTCTTTTCTAGTCCATGCATAGGGTTCCTAAACCATTGTCTCTTCCTCTGACCATTTGTGACTTGTGTTATGAGTTGTCAATGTTGACCACGCATACTGGATTTTTTGGTCATAGTCAGTGACGTATTCATCTTTTGGTTGGTCAGTGTGCACGCTAGCCAAACCGTGCCACTACTTGTTGAAGTTCTTCGTACTTGCTAGTTGACGACTAGTGTTCCCAACCCATTGGTTCCCCCTCTGACCATTCGTGACTCAAGCTATGAGTTTTCAATATTGACCACACACTGTGAAATTCGTTTGGTCGTGGTAAGTGACATATGCCTACTTTGGTTTGTCACTGTACATGGTTACCACGCCGTGTCACTACATGTTAAAGGTATTTGTGCTTTCTAGTTAATAGCTAGTGTTCCCAAACCATTGTTACCCCCCTTGGACTATCTGTGACTTGTGTTTGTGAGTTGTCAACGCTAACCACATGAAGTGAAATTCGTTGGTCATGGTCAGTGACATATGCATACCTTGGTTGGTCACTGTGCATGATAGCCACGCTGTGCCACTACATATTGAAGGTATTTGTACTTGCTTCTTGATAACTAGTATGCACGAACCATTGTCTTCCACTCACACCATTTGTCACTCGTGTTATCGGCTGTCAACATTTACCACACTGAGTGACATCATTTGGTAATGGTCAGTGACATATGCCTACTTTAATTCATCATCGTGCATGGTACCCACACCGTACCACAACTTGTTGAAGGTCCTTGTACTGGCTAGTTGATACCTGATGTTCCCAGACCATTGTTTCCCCCTCTGACCATCTGTGATTTGTAATATGAGTTGTCAACGCTGTCCACACACAGCGGATTTCTTTGGTCAAAGGCAGTACATATGCCTACTTTGGTCGGTCATTGTGCATGGTAGCCGCACCGTGCTTATACCGATTGAAGGGCGCTGTACTTGCTAAATCAGAACTGATATTTCCAAACCATTATTTTCCCCTCTACCCGTTTGTGACTCGTGTTATGGTTGGTGAATGTTGACCACCCATATTGAAATTCTTTTGTCATGGTCAGTGACATATACCTACTTTGGTTGTTTGGTGTGCATAGTAGCCAAACCATTCCACTACGTATTGAAGTTCTTTGTCCTTTCTAGATGATACATAGGGTTCCCAAACCATTGTCTCTCCCTCTGACCATGTGTGACTCGTGTTATGAGTTGTCAATGTTCACCACACATAGTGGACTTCCTCGGTCATAGCCAGTGACATATGCATCCTTTGGTTGGTCACTATGCACGCTAGCCACACTGTGCCACTACTTGTTGACAATATTTCTACCCGCTAGTTGATAACTAGGGTTCCCAACCCATGGTTTCCCCCACTGACCATTTGTGACTTGTGTTATGAGTTTGCAACGTTGACCACACACTGTGAAATCCGTTTGGTCATGGTTAGTGACACATGCCTACTTTTGTTTGTCACTGTACATGGCTACCACGCCGTGTCACTACATATTGAAGGTCTCTGTGCTTTCTTGTTGATAGCTAGTGTGCCCAAAGCATCGCTACCCCCTCTGAATATCCTTGACTTGTGTTGTCAGTTGTCAACATTGACCACCTGAAGTGAAATTCTTTGTTCATGGTCAGTGACATATGCGTACTTTGGTTGGTCAGTGTGCATTGTAGCCACACTGTGCCACTACATATTAAAGGTATTTGTACATGCTAGTCGATAACTAGTATTCACAAACCATTAACTTGCACCCTGACCATTTGTGACTCGTCTTATGAGTTGTCAAAGCTTACCACTCATGGTGACATTCTTTGGTCAAAGGCAGTACGTATGCCTACTTTGGTCGGTCATTGTGCATGGTAGCCACACCGTACTACTACTGATTGAAGGGTGTTGTACTTGCTAGTTGAGAACTGATATTCCCAGACCATTGTTTCCCCCTCTGACCGTTTGTGACTCCTGTTATGGTTGGCAAACGTTGACCACCCATATTGAAATTCTTTGGTCATGGTCAGTGACATATGCCTACCTTGGCTGTTTGGTGTGCATAGTAGCCACACCGTGCCACTACGTGTTGAAGTTATTTGTCCTTTCTAGCCTATTCATACGGTTCCCAAACCATTGTCTCTCCATCTAACCATTCGTGACTCGTGTTATGAGTTGTCAACGGTGACCATACATAGTGGACTTCTTCGGTCATAGTCAGTGACGTATTCATCCTTTGGTTGGTCACTGTGCACGCTAGCCACACAGTGCCACTACTTGTTGAAGTTCTTTGTACTTGCTAGTTGACAACTAGTGTTCCCAACCCATTGTTTCCGCCTCTGACCATTTGTGACTCTTGTTATGAGATTTCAACATTGACCACACAGCGTGAAATTCTTTTGGTCATGGTTAGTGACATATGGCTTCTTTGGTTTGTCACTGTACATGGTTACCACGCCATGACACTATATATTAAAGGTATTTGTGCTTTCTGGTTAACAGATAGTGTTCCCAAACCATTTTTACCCCCCTTTGACTATCCGTGACTCGTGTTGTGAGTTGTCAACGCTGACCACATGAAGTGAAATTTGTTGGTCATGGTCAGTGATATATGCATACTTTGGTTGGTCACTGTGCATGGTAGCCACGCTGTGCCACTACACATTGAAGGGATTTGTACTTGTTACTCGATAACTAGTATTGACAAACCATTGTCTTCCCCTCTGACCATTTGTGACTCGTGTTATGAGCTGTCAAAGCTTACCACACTTAGTGACATTATTTGGTCATGGTCAGTGACATATGCCTACTTTGGTTGGTCATCGTGCATGGTATCCAAACCGTGCCACAACTTGTTGAAGGTCCTTGTACTTGCTAGTTCATACCTGATGTTCCCAGACCATTGTTTCCCCCTCTGACCATTTGTGATTCGTATTATGAGCTGTCATCTCTGTCCACACACAGTGGATTTCTTTGGTCAAAGGCAGTACATATGCCTACTTTGGACGGTCATTGTGCATGGTAGCGACACCGTGCTTAAACTGATCGAAGGTCGCTGTAGTTTCTAGTTGAGAACTGATATTCCTAGACCATTGTGTCCCCCTCTGACCGTTTGTGACTCGTGTTATGGTTGGTGAATGTTGACCACCCATATTGATATTCTTCCGTCATGGTCAGTGATATATGCCTACTTTGGTTGTTTGGTGTGCACAGTAGCGACACTGTGCCACTACGTATTGAAGTTCTTTGTCCTTTCTAGTAGACACATACGGTTCCGAAAC
Organism: Penium margaritaceum; assembly: GCA_023375785.1. Classification (NCBI taxonomy): domain Eukaryota; kingdom Viridiplantae; phylum Streptophyta; class Zygnematophyceae; order Desmidiales; family Peniaceae; genus Penium; species Penium margaritaceum. Next base: position 92,542 of record SZWC01001718.1, on the reverse strand, counting down.
CATTGTCTCTCCCTCTGACCATTTGTGACTCCTCTTATGAGTTGTCAATGTTGACCACACATAGTGGACTTCTTCGGTCATAGTCAGTGACATATGCATCCTTTGGTTGGTCACTGTGCACGCTTGCCACACCGTGCCACTACTTATTGAGAATCTTTCTACCCGCTAGTTTATAACTAGTGTTCCCAACCCATGGTTTCCCCCACTGACCATTTGTGACTCGTGTTATGAGTTTTCAATGTTGACCACACTGTGTGAAGTCCGTATGGTCATGGTTAGTGACATATGCCTACTTTTGTTTGTCACTGTACATTGTTGCAACACCGTGTCACTACGTATTGAAGGTCTTTGTGCTTTCCTGTTGATATCTGTTGTTCCCAAACAATTGTTACCCCCTCTGAATATCTGTGACTCGTGTTGTGAGTTGTCAACATTGACCACATGAAGTGAAATTCCTTGTTCATGGTCAGTAGCATATGCGTACTTTGGTTGGTCACAGTGGATTGTAGCCACGCTGCGCCAGTACATATTGAAGGTATTTGTACTTGCTAGTAGATAATTTGTGACTCGTGTTATGAGTTGTCAAAGTTTACCACACATGGTGACATTCTTTGGTCATGGTCAGTGACATATGCATACATTGGTTGGTCATTGTGCATGGTATCCATACCGTGCCACAGCGTATTGTAGCTCCTTGTGCTTGCTATTTGATACTTGGTGTTCCCAAACCATTGTTTCCCCCTCTGACCATTTCTGACTCGTATTATGAGTTGTCGACGTTGACCAGACACAGCGGATTTCTTTCGTCAAAGGCGGTACATATGCCTACTTTGGTCGGTCATTCTACATGGTAGCCACACCATGCTACTACTGACTGAAGGTCATTGTACTTGCTAGTTGAGAACGGACATTCCCAAACCATTCTTTCCTCTCCTAACCGTTTGTGACTCGTGTTATGGTCGGTCAACGTTGACCAACCATATTGAAATTCTCTGGTCATGGTCAGTGACATATGCCTAGTTTGGATGTTTGGTGTGCATGTTAGCCACACCGTGCCACTACGTATTGAAGTTATGTGTCCTTTCTAGTCCATGCATAGGGTTCCCAAACCATTGTCTCTTCCTTTGGCCATTCGTGACTCGTGTTATGAGTTGTCTATGTTGACCACACACAATGTACTTCTTCGGTCATATTCAGTGACGTATTCATCCTTTGGTTGGTCACTGTGCACGCTAGCCACACCGTGCTACTACTTGTTGAAGTGAAATTCGTTGGTCATGGTCAGTGACATATGCATACTTTGGTTGGTCAATGTGCATGGTAGCCACGCTGTGCCACTACTTATTGAAGGTATTTGCACTTGCTACTCGATGACTAGTATTCACAAACCATGGTCTTCCACTGTGACCATTTGTGACTCGTGATCTGAGTTGTCAAAGTTTACTTTACTTCGTGACATTATCTGGTCATTGTCAGTGACATATGCCTACATTGGTTGGTCATCGTGCATGGTACCCACACCGTGCCACAACTTATTGAAGGTCCTTTTGCTTGCTAGTTGACACCTGGTTTTCCGAAACTATTTTCTCCCCCTCTGACCATTTGTGACTCCTATTATGAGTTGTCAATGCTGACCACACACAGAAGATTTCGTTGGTCAAAGGTAGTACATATGCCTACTTTGGTCAGTCATTGTGCTTGGTAGCTACATCGTGCTTATACTGATTGAAGGCCGCTGTACTTGCTACTTGAGAACTGATATTCACAGACCATTGTTTCCCCCTATGACCGCTTGTGACTTGCGCTATGGTTGGTGAATTTTGACCACTTGTATTGAAATTCTTTCATCAAGGTCAGTGACATATGCCTAGTTTGGCTGTTTGGTGTACATAGTAGCCACGCCGTGCCACTGCGTATTGAATTTCTTTGTCCTTTCTAGTCAAAACATAGGGCTCCCAAACCATTGTTTCTCCCTCTGACAATTTTTGACTCGTGTTATGTGTTGTCAATGTTGAACATACATGGTCGGCATCTTTGGTCATAGTCAGTGACGTGTGCATCATTTGGTTGGTCACTGTGCACGCTAGCCACACCATGCCACTACTTGTTGAAAATATTTCTACTTGCTAGTTGATAACTTGTGTTCTCAACCCATGGTTTCCCCCACTGACCATTTGTGACTCCTGCAATGAGTTTTCAACGTTGACCACACACTGTGAAATCCGTTTGGTCATGGCTAGTGACATATTCCTACTTTGGTTTGTCCCTATACATGGTTACCACGCGGTGTCACTACATATTGAAGGTAGTGGTGCTTTCTGTTAATTGCTAGTGTTCCCAAACCATTGTTACCCCCCGTTGACTATCTGTGACTCGTGTTGTGAGTTGTCAACGCTAACCACATGAAGTGAAATTTGTTGGTCATGGTCAGTGACACATGCATACTTTGGTTGGTAACTATACATGGTAGCCACGCTGTGCCACTACATATTGAAGGTATTTGTACTTGCTACTTGATAACTGGTATTCACAAACCATTGTATTCCCCTCTAACCATTCGTGACTCGTGTTATGAATTGTCAAAGTTTATCACACTTTGTGACATTATTTGGTCATGGTCAGTGACATATGCCTACTTTGATTCGTCATCGGGCATGGTATCCACACCGTGCCACAACGTATTGGAGTTCCTTGTGCTTGCTAGTTAATACCTGGTATTCCCCAACCATTGTCTCCCCATCTAACCATTTGTCACTCCTATTATGAGTTGTCAACGTTGACCACACACAGCGGATTTCTCTGGTCAAATGCAGTACATATAACTACTTTGGTTGGTCATTGTGCATGGTAGCCACACCGTGCATATACTGATTGAAGTTCTCTGTACTTGCTAGTTGAGAACTGATATTCTTATAGCATTGTTTCCTCCCCTGACCGTTTGTGACTCGTGTTATGGTTGGTGAATGATGACCACCCATATTGAACTTCTTTGGTCATGGTCAGTGACATATGCCTAGTTTTGTTGTTTGGTGTATATAGTAGCCACACCATGCCACTATGTATTAAAGTTCTTTGTCCTTTCTAGTCGATAAAAAGGGTTCCCAAACCATTGTTTCTCCCTCTGACCATTTGTGACTCGTGTTATGAGTTGTCAATGTTGACCACACATAGTGGACTTCTTTAGTCATAGTCAGTTACATATGCATCCGTCGGTTGCTCACTGTTCACGCTAGCCACACCGTGCCACTACTTGTTGAAAATCCTTATACTTGCTAGTTGATAACTAGTGTTCCCCACCCATGGTTTCCCCCACTGACCATTTTTGACTCGTGTTATGAGTTTTCAACTTTGACCACACACTCTGAAATCCGTTTCGTCATGGTTAGTGACATATGCCTACTTTAGTTTGTCACTGTACATGGTTACCACGCCGTGTCACCACATATCAAATGTATTTGTGCTTTCTAGTTAATAGCTAGTGTTCTCAAACCATTGTTAACCCCCTTTGACTATATGTGACTCGTGTTGTGAGTTGTCAATGTTGACCACATGAAGTAAAGTTCGTTGGTGATGATCAGTGACATATGCATCCTTTGTTTGGACACTGTGCATGGTAGCCACGCTATGCCACTACATATTGAAGGAATTTCTACTTGCTACTCGATAACTAGTATTCACAAACCATTATCTTCCACTCTGACCATTTGTTATCCGTGTTATGAGCTGTCAAAGTTTACCACATTTAGTGACATTATTTGGTCATGGTCAGTGACATGCCTACTTTGGTTGGTCGTCTTAAATCGTATCCACACCGTGCCAAAAGGTATTGAAGCTCCGTGTGCTTTCTAGTTGATACTTGGTGTTCCCAAACCATTGTTTCCCCATCTGACCATTTGTGACTCATATTAAGTGTTGTCAACGTTAACCACACACAGTGGATTTCTTTGGTAAAAGGCAGTACATATGCCTACTTTGGTCGGTCATTGTGCATGGTAGCGACACCGTACTACTACTGACTGAAGGTTGTTGTACTTGCTAGTTGAGAACTGATGTTCCCATAGCATTGTTTCCTCCCCTGACCGTTTGTGACTCGTGTTATGGTTGGTCAACATTGACCAGCCATATTGGAATTCTCTGGTCATGGTGAGTGACATATGCCTAGTTGGGTGTGCATATTAGCCATGCCACTACGTATCGAAGTTCTTTTTCCTTTCTAGTTGATACATAGGGTTTTTTGTGACTTGTATTGTGAGTTGTCAACGTTGACCACACACAGCAAATTTCTTTGGTCAAAGGCAGTGCATATTCTTACCTTAGTCGGTCATTGTGCATGGTAGCCACACCGTGCTACTACTGACAGAAGGTCGTTTTACTTGCTAGTTGAGAACTGATATTCCCATATCATTGTTTCCTCCCCTGGCCGTTTGTGACTCGTGTTATGGTTGGTCAACATTGACCACCCATATTGAAATTCTCTGGTCATTGTCAGCAACATATGCCTAGTTTGGTTGTTTGGTGTGCATATAAGGCACACCGTGTCACTACGTATCGAAGATCTTTGTCCTTTCTAGTTGATACATAGGGTTCCCAAACCATTGTCTCTCCCTCTGACCATTTGTGACTCGTGTTATGAGTTGTCAATGTTGACCACACAGAGTGGACTTCTCCGGTCATAGTCAGTGACATATGCATCCTTTGGTTGGTCACTGTGCGCGCTAGCCACACCGTGCCACTACTTGTTGAAAATCTTTCTATTTGCTAGTTGATAACTAGTGTTCCCAACCCATGGTTTCCCCCACTGACCCTATGTGACTCGTGTTATGAGTATTATACGTTGACCACACACTCTGACATCCGTTTGGTCGTGGTTAGAGACATATGCCTACTTTGGTTTGTCCCTGTGCTTGGTTACCACGCCCTGTCAGTACGTACTGAAGGTCTTTGTGCTTTCTATTTGATAGCTATTGTTCCCAAACCGTTGTTATCCCCTCTGAATATCTGTGACTCGTGTTGTGAGTTGTCAACCACATGAAGTGAAATTCTTTTATCATGGTCAGTGACATATGCATACTTTGGTTGGTCCCTGTGCTTTGTAGCCACACTGTGCCACTACATATTGAAGGTATTTGTACTTGCTAGTCGATAACTAGTATTTAGAAACAATTATCTTCCACTCTGACCATTTGTGACTCGTGTTATGAGCTGTCAAAGTTCACCATACATGGTGACATTCTTTGGTCATGGTCAGTGACATATGCATACCTTGGTTGGTCATCGTGCATGGTATCCTAACCGTGCCACAACGTATTGAAGGTCATTGTCTTGCTAGTTGATACCTGGTGTTCCCAAACAATTACTTCCCCCTCTGACTATTTGTGACTCGTATTATGAGTTGTCAACGTTGACCACACACATTGGATTTCTTTGGTCAAAGGCAGTACATATGCCTACTTTGGTCGGTCATTGTGCATGGTAGCCACACCGTGCTACTACTGATTGAAGGGCGTTGTACTTGCTAGTTGAGAACTGATATTGCCGGACCATTGCTTCCTCCTTTGACGGTTTGTGACTCGTTTTATGGTTGGTGAACGTTGACCACCCATATTCAAATTCTTTGGTCATGGTCAGTGACATATGCCTAGTTTGGTTGTTTGGCCTGCATATGAGCCACACCGTGCCACTACTTATTGAAGTTATTTGTCCTTTCTAGTCCATGCATAGGGTTCCTAAACCATTATCTCTCCTTCGCACCATTTGTGACTCGTGTTATGAGTTGTCAATGTTGACCTCGCATACTGGATTTCTTTGGTCATAGTCAGTGACATATTCATCCTTTGGTTGGTCACTGTGCACGCTAGCCAAACCGTGCCACCACTTGTTGAAGTTCTTTGTACTTGCTAGTTGAGAACTAGTGTTCCCAACCTATTGTTCCCCCCTCTGACCATTTGTGACTCGTGTTATGAATTTTCAATATTGACCACACACTGTGAAGTTCGTTTGGTCATGGTTAGTGACATATGCCTACTTTGGTTTGTCACTGTACATGATTACCATGCCGTGTCACTACATGTAAAAGTTATTTTTGCGTTCTAGTTCATAGCTAGTATTCCCAAATTATTGTTACTCCCCTTGACTATCAATGACTCGTGTTGTGAGCTGTCAACGCTGACCCCGTTAAGTGAAATTTGTTGGTCATGGTCAGTGACATATGCATACTTTGGTTGGTGACTGTGCATGGCAGCCACGCTGTGCCACTACATATTGAAGGTGCTTGTACTTGCTACTCAATAACTAGTATTCACGAACCATTGTCTTCCACTCTGACCATTTGTGAGTCGTATTATGAGCTGTCAAAGTTTACTACACTTAGTGACATTATTTGGTCATGGTCAGTGACATATGCCTACTTTGGTTGGTCATCGTGCATGGTATCCACACCGTGCCACAACTTGTTGAAGGTCCTTGTGCTTTCTATTTGATACCTGATGTAACCAGACCATTGTTTCCCCCTCTGACCATTTGTGATTTGTATTATTAGTTGTCAACGCAATCCACACACAGCGATTTCTTTGGTCAAAGGCAGTACATATGCCTACTTTGGCCGGTCATTGTGCATGGTAGCCACACCATGCTTATACTGATCGAAGGTCGCTGTACTTGCTAGTTGAGAGCTGATATTCCCAGACCATTGTTTCCCCCTCTGACTGTTTGTGACTCGTGCTATGGTTGGTGAATGTTGACCACCCATATTGAAATTCTTTGGTCATGGTAAGTGATGTATGCCTACTTTGGTTGTTTGGTGTGCAAAGTAGCCACACCGTACCATTACGTATTGAAATTCTTTGTCCTTTCTAGTTGATACATAGGGTTCCCAAACCATTGTCTCTCCCTCTGACCATTTGTGACTCGTGTTATGAGTTGTCAATGCTGACAACACATAGTGGACTTTTTTGGTCATATTCAGTGACATATACATCCTTTGGTTGGTCACTGTGCATACTAGCCACACTGTGCCACTACTTGTTAAAAAGCTTTCTACCCGCTAGTTGATAACTAGTGTTCACAACCCATGGTTTCCCCCACTGACCAGTTGTGACTCGTGTTATGAGTTTTCAACGTTGACCACACACTGTGAAATCCGTTTGGTCATGGTTAGTGACATGTGCCTAATTTTTTTTTGTCATTGTACATGGTTACCACACCGTGTCACTACGTATTGAAGGTCTCTGAACTTTCTTGTTCATAGCTAGTGTTCCAAAACCATTGTTACCCCCTCTGAATATCTGTGACTCGTGCTGTGAGTTGTCCACATTGACCACATGAAGTGAAATTCTTTGTTGAAGGTCAGTGACATATGCGTACTTTGGTTGGCCACTGTCAATTGTAGCCACACTCTGCCACTATACATTGAAGGTATTTGTACTTGCTAGTCGATAACTAGTATTCTCAAACCATTAACTTCCACCCTGACCATTTAAGGGTACGTTTGGATTGCGTCGCATTAGCCGTACTGTCCTCGAATCCTGTGCGACGTCTAGCTCAACGTCCTGTCTCGCGTGTGCTACCATGGAAGTCGTACGTCCGGTGGCTGTCCTCCACTTTTGCGCGGATGCTCGATTGCACGGTTGTGCGATTTGGGTAAGGCTCATGTAGTGCGCCCGAGGGCAGCTGTAGGACGTCACACGGTTGTGCGACGCAATCCAACCATACCTTAAGACTTGTGTTATGAGTGTTCAAAGTTTACCACACATGGTGACATTCTTTGGTCATGGTCAGTGACATATGCATACCTTGGTTGGTCATCGTGCATGGTATCCACACTGTGCCACAACGTATTCTAGCTCCTTGTGCTTGTTATTTGAGGTTTGGTGTTCCCAAACCATTGTTTCCCCCACTGACCATTTGTGACTCGTATTATGAGTTGTCAACATTGACCAGACACAGCGGCTTTCTTTCGTCAAAGGCAGTACATATGCCTATTTTGGTCGGTCGTTGTGCATGGTAGCCAGACCGTGCTACTACTGACTGAAGGTCGTTGTACTTGCTAGTTGAGAACTGAGATTCCCAAACCATTGTGTCCTCCCCTGGCCGTTTGTTACTCGTGCCATGGTTGGTCAACGTTGACCACCCATATTGAAATTCTCTGGTCATGGTCAGTGACATATGCCTAGTTTGGATGTTTGGTGTGCATGTTAGCCACACTGTGCCACTACATATTGAAGTGATTTGTCCTTTCTAGTCAATGCATAGGGTTCTCAACCCATTGTCTGTCCCTCTGACCATTCAGGACTCGTGTTATGAGTTGTCAATGTTAACCACACATAGTGGACTTCTTCGGTCATAGTCAGTGACATATTTATCCTTTGGTTGGTCACTGTGCACGCTACCCACACCGTGCCACTACTTGTTGAAGTTCTTCGTACTTGCTAGTTGATAACTAGTGTTCCTAACCCATTGTTCCCTCCTCTGACCATTTGTGACTCGTGTTATGAGTTTTCAACGTTGACCATACACAGTGAAATTTCTTTGGTCATGGTTAGTGACATATGTCTACTTTGGTTTGTCACTGTACAAGGTTATCATGCCGTGTCACTGCGTATCGAAGGTATTTGTGCTTTCTAGTCAATACCTAGTATTCCCAAACCAGTGTTTTACCCCTTTGACTATCTTTGACTCGTGTTCTGAGTTTTCAACGCTGACCACATGAAGTGAAATTCGTTGGTCATGGTCAGTGACATATGCATACGTTGGTTGGTCACCGAGGATGGTAGCAAGGCTGTGCCACTACATATTGAAGGTATTTGTACTTGCTATTCGATGACTAATATTCACAAACAATTGTCTTCCACTCTGACCATTTGTGACTCGTGTTATGAGTTGTCAAAGTTTACCACACTTAGTGACATTATTTGGTCATGGTCAGTGACATATGCCTACTATGGTTGGTCATCGTGCATGGTATCCACACGGTGCCACAACTTATTGAAGGTCCTTGTGCTTGGTAGTTGATACCTGGTGTTTGCAAACCGTTGTCTTCCCCTCTGACCATTTGTGACTCCTATTCTGAGTTGTCAACACTCACCACACCCAGCAGATTTGTTTGGTCAAAGGTAGTACATATGCCTACTTTGGTAAGTCATTGTGCATGGTAGCCACACCGTGCTTATACTGATTGAAGGTATCTGTACTTGCTAGTTGAGGGCTGATATTCATAGACCATTTTTTCCCCCTCTGACCGTTTTTTACTCGTGTCATGGTTGGTGAATGTTGACCAGTCATATTGAAATTCTTTCATCTTGGTGAGTGACATATGCCTTGTTTGGTTATTTGGTGTGCATATGACCCACACCGTGCCATTACGTATTGAAGTTCTTTGTCCTTTCTAGTCGATACATAGGGATTTCAAACCATTGTCTCTCCCTCTGACCATTTGTGACTCGTGTTATGAATTGTCAATGTTGACCGTACATAGTGGCCCTCTTTGGTCATAGTCAGAGACGTGTGCATCCTTTGGTTGTTCACATTGCATGCTAGCCACACCGTGCCACTATTTGTTGAAAATCTTTCTACTTGCTAGTTGATAACAAGTGTTCCCAACCCATGGTTTCCCCCACTGACCATTTGTGATTCGTGTTATGAGTTTTCAACATAGACCACACACTGTCAAATCCGTTTGGTCATGGTTTGTGACATATGCCTACTTTGGTTTGTCACTGTACATGGTTACCACGCCATGTCATTACGTATCGAAGGTATTTGTGCTTCCTTGTTGACAGCTAGTGTTCCCAAACCATTGTTAGCCCCCTCTGACTATCCGTGACTCGTGTTGTGAGTTGTAAATTTTGACCACATAAAGTGTAATTCTTTGTTCATGGTCAGTGACATATGCATACTTTGGTTGGTCACTGTGCATTGTAGCCACACTTTGCCACTATATGCTGAAGGTATTTGTACTTGCTAGTCGATAACTAGTATTCACAAACCATTATCTTGCACCCTGACCATTTGTGGCTCATGTTATGAGTTGTCAAAGTTAACCACACATCGTGACATTATTTGGTCATGGTCAGTGACATATGCCTAGTTTGGTTGGTCATCGTGCATGGTATCCACACCGTGCCACAACGTATTGAAGCTCCTTGTGCTTGCTATTTGAAATTTGGTGTTCCCAAATCATTGTTTCCCCCTCTGACCATTTGTGACTCGTATTACGAGTTGTCAATGTTGACCACACACAGCGGACTTCTATGGTCAAAGGCAGTACATATGCCTAGTTTGGTCGATCATTGTGCATGGTAGCCACACCGTGCTACTATTGACTGAAGGTTTCTGTACTTGCTAGTTGAGAACTGATATTCCCATATCATTGTCTCCTCCCCTGACCGTTTGTGACTCGTGTTATGGTTGGTCAACGTTGACCACCTATATTGAAATTCTCTGGTCATGGTCAGTGACATATGCCTAGTTTGGTTGTCTGGTGTGCATATTAGCCACACCATGCCACTACGTATCAAAGTTCTTTGCCCTTTCTAGTCAATACATAGAGTTCCAAAACCATCATCTCTCCCTCTGACCATTTGTGACTCGTGTTATGCGTTGTCAATGTTAACCACACATAGTGGCCTTCTTCGGTCATAGTCAGTGACATATGCATCCTTTGGTCGGTCATTGTGCACGCTAGCCACACCGTGCCACTACTTGTTGAAAATATTTCTCCTTGCTAGTTGATAACTAGTGTTCCCAACCCATGGTGTCCCCCACTGACCATTTGTGACTTGTGTTATGAGTTTTCAACGTTGACCACACACTGTGAAATCCGTTTGGTCATGGTTAGTGACATATGCCTACTTTGGTTTGTCCTTGTACATGGTTACCACGCCGTGTCACTAAGTATCAAAGGTCTTTGTGCTTTCTAGTTGATAGCTAGTGTTGCCAAACCGTTGTTAGCCCCTCTGAATATGTGTGACTCGTGTTGTGAGTTGTCAACATTGACAACATGAAGTGAAATTCTTTGGTCATGGTCAGTGACATATGCATACTTTGAATGGTCCCTGTGCATTGTAGCCACACTGTGCCACTATGTATTGAAGGTATTTGTACTTTCTAGTCGATAACTAGTATTAAGAAACCATTTTCTTCCACTCCCACCATTTGTGACTCGTGTTATGAGCTGTCAACGTTTACCATACATGGTGAGATTCTTTGCTCATTGTCAGTGTCATGCATACCTTGGTTGGTCATCGTGCATGGTATCCACACCGTGCCACAACGTTTTGAAGGTTATCGTGCTTGCTAGTTGATACCTGGTGTTCCCAAACAATTGTTCCCCCCTTTGACTATTTGTGACTTGTATTATCAGTTGTCAACGTTGACCATACACGGCGGATTTCTTTGGTCAAAGGCAGTACATATGCCGACTTTGGTCGGTCATTGTGCATGGTAGCCACACTGTGCTACTACTGATTGAAGGGCGTTGTACTTGCTAGTTGAGATCTGATATTCCCCGACCATTGTTTTCCCCTCTGACCGTTTTTGACTCGTGTTATGGTTGGTGATCGTTGACCATTCATATTGAAATTGTTTGGTCATGGTCAGTGACATATGCCTAGTTTGGTTGCTTTGTGTGCATCGTAGCCACACCGTGCGACTACGTATTGAAATTATTTGTCCTTTCTAGTCCATGCATAGGGTTCCTAAACCATTGTCTCTCCCTCTGACCATTTGTGACTCGTGTTATGAGTTGTCAATGTTGACCACGCATACTGGATTTCTTCGGTCATAGTCAGTGACGTATTCATCCTTTGGTTGGTCACTGTGCACGCTAGCCAAACCGTGCCACTACTTGTTGAAGTTGTTTGTACTTGCTTGTTGACAACTAGTGTTCCCAACCCATTGTTTCCCCCTCTGACCATTTGTGATTTGTGTTATGA
>SZWC01001718.1:49114-69936 GCA_023375785.1 Penium margaritaceum | reverse complement strand
AATTGGCAGTGCTTCCTGCAGAGTGACGGTGTGGCAGCGTCCTCCACTAACACCATTTTCATCTACAGACTCCTCTTCCTGGCCTAACGACCATCGTCGTTTTTTTTGCCATCCCTAGTCCCCTTTACGGCACTGCATAAGCATTCCTCTAGTGACACCTCTGTCGCCTCTGCTCCTTGCATGTCACGATCAGCCATTTGTCATAAGAATACTCCAATGGCAACTAACCCCTGCACTCACTATCCATCTGGTATGTCGCCAGTACCAGCACTTCTCCAACCAGCTGAGAGAACAGAAGGACAATGTGACGCATGCGACTGTGTCACACCTATAAGGAAAGACCCCTCACCCTGCAGTCCAACAGTCTACAAGAACCCGCAACCAGCTCAAGGCTTCGTACAAGATCCTCTACTTGAACTTCAAGGAAGCCATCCATGTGAAACAACGGTTCCTCTCGACTCGGACACTCAAGATGAAGACGATGACTTTCCTCTAGGACGCTTCTCCGTCGACTGGATGTCTTCCCTACCCGGTCCTCCCATCAGCTCTCTCCACTTTCTAGAGCCAGCCAAACTGCACTCTCGAGTCCTGTCAGTTTATGAGAGGATGTCAGAATAATTTTTGTAAAACTGACAGGACTCCCATCAGCTAGAAAAGAAATTCTCATTAAACGGTTCAGCTCTGGCCTGAACTACCTCGGTCAACATACTAGTCGTTGTCAATGCACTGACCGTTGTTAGCGCCTTAGCCAGTAAAACGGCTATCAGACAGAGTGATTCCATAATAAACGGTCACCTCGCACGCGCGTCCGGCTAGCGCACAAGAAGCCGTTGCTTATTTTGCCTTGCTCTGTTTTGTATACATACGGCGGATGTTTATTCCCTCTAGTTAACCAGAACAGCTATGTTCATCCTGTTCCCTTTGGTTCCGCGGCTTAGCCGCCGTGTTTTCGCTCTGCTCGCATCTCGCTCCCATTGGCTTCTCCTATCACTTTCTCCTCGTGACTCTTTGCTTTGCCACCCTCAACCTTTCACTTCCACCGTCCTCCTTGTTCCTCCCTCAGTTTCTCTCATCTGCGCTCTGTCTACCTTGGAGCTTCAGTTCCTCGCGTCCTCTCGTGACCCTGGAACTAACTTCTTGGGCCGGATCTCACCGCTCTGGTTCTGCCACTTCCCTACGTCACTTCTGCCTGATTCCCTGCTTCTGCTTGCTTCTACTCCTGCCGTCCTCACTCGTTGCATTCTTCTGACAGGACGTGCTGTGTCGCGCCACCCTAACGCTGCCGTCGGGTGACAGCAGCTGGGTCCAAACTATCCATCTTGGCGAGAACAAGGTGGGACACCGACAGCTCGAGCCACATCTGAGTATGAAGGCGGAAGGCATCTCGACTAGAGGCAATGCCTTGCGCACCAGCCTGGGCAGTGCTCACACCACCTCAGCCCACATTGGAGCAAGGAAGTGAAACTCACGGTCCGTAGGGAGGAAGGGGCCAAACTCCATAGAAAGGGCCTGAAGCACAGATCCCGTCGCGCAAGCGTAGGCCAGAGGGGCCAAGTCCTTGGCACCCAGCAGCCCCACCCCTCCAAAGGCGAATGGGAGCTGGACCCGTTGACGCACTGGCATCTCTAGGTCGAAGCTCGTCGATCCCTCCTCGGGTGCCTGATGACCCGAAGGAGCTAGAGCACTACCTCCCACACCTCCACGTCAAATCCGTGCAGCACCGCAAGCCAATGTGCCTAGGGTTGTAGTGCACGCACCTAGAAGTCTACTCGCGGCACCACACAGAAGCGGATGAGTGTCATCGCTGCCTGCACCTCCTCCATCCTACCCATTTGTGCCAAGCCACACACTTGCTCCTGAAGCCACCGGTATGTCGACAACACCTAAAAGGACTCAGAGCCGACTGGGCAGCCCAGCACCAAAACCCCATCACGCCTACATTGTAGCTCAACTAGTGTTCACGGGACCCTCTCCTCCGACTGTTGAATTAGAAGACACTATTGCGGTTGGATCTGCAAGCCCCGGAGTGGTGCTGCCTAGTTGCACGCTAGTTGCGTCTTAGTAGCGCCTTAGTTGCGCCCAACTTGCACACTAGTTGCACCCTAGTTGTGCCCTAGTTGCACCCTAGTTGTGCCCTACATGCGCTCTAGTTGCGCCCTAGTTGCACCCTACTTGCGCCCTAGTTGCGCCCTAGTTGCGCCCTAGTTGCGATCTAGTTGCGCCCTTCTTGCGCCCTAGTTGCGCCTTAATTTGGCCCGAGATGCGCCCACCTTATAAAGTAGTTGCGCCCTAGTTGCGCCCTAGTTGCACCCTGGTTGCGCCCTCGTTGCGCCCTGGTTGCGCCCTACTTGCGCCCTACTCGCGCCCTATTTACGCCCTAGTTACGCCCTAGTTGCGCCCTACTTGCACCCTAGGTGCGTCCTAGTTGCGCCTTAGTTGTACCCTAGTTGCGCCCTTCTTGCGCCCTTATTGCACCAAACTTACACCCTTATCGCGCCATACTTGCGCCCTAGTTGCGCCTCAGTTGGACACTAGCTACGCCCTAGTTGTGCCATAGTTGCGCCCTAGTTGTGTCTTACTTCCACCCTACTTGCACCCTAGTTGTACCCTAGTTGTGCCATACTTGCACCCTAGTTGCGCCCTAGTTGCGCCCTGAGTGCGCACCCTAGTTGAGCACAATTTGTACCTTGCTTGCGCCCTACTTGTACCCTACTTGCGCACTAGTTGCGCCTCTGTTGGGCACTAGCTACGCCATAGTTGTACCCTCGTTGTGCCCTAGCTGCGTCCTACTTGTGCCCTATTTACGCCCTAGTTGCGCCTTACGTTCACCCTAATTGCGCCCTACTTGCGCCCTCGATGCGCCCTAGTTGCGCCCTAGTTGTGCCCTAGTTGTGCCCTAGTTGCGCCCTAGTTAAGCCCAAGTTGCGCCCTAGTTGCGCCCTAGTTACCCCCAGTTGCGCCCTTATTGCGCACTAGTTGCTCCTTAGTTGCACCTTAGTTGCGCCCTAGTTGCGCCCAAGTCCCACTGTAGTCCCCCCCTAGTCGCGCTCTAGTTGCGCCATAGTCATGCCCTAGTTGCGCCCTAGTTTCGCCCTAGTTACACCCTAGTTGCGCACTAGTTGCGCCTTGGTTGCGCCCTTGTTGCGCCCTCGTTGCGCCCTCGTTGTACCCTCGTTGCGCCCTCGGTGCGCTCAAGTTGCGCCCTAGTTGCACCCTTGTTACGCCCTAGTTGTACCCCACTTGTGCCGTAGTTGCGCCCTACTTCTGCCCTACTTGCTTCCTACTTGCACTATAGTTGCACCCTTGTTGCGCCCTAGTTGCACCCTAGTTGCGCCCTAGTTGCGCCCTAGTTGCGCCGTAGTTGCGCCCTAGTTGCGTCCTATTTGTACCTTAGTTGTGCCCTAGTTACGCCCTAGTTGCGCCCTAGTTGTGCCCTACTCGCGCCCTAGTTGCGCCCTAGTTGCACCATAGTTATGTCCTAGTTGCGCCCTAGTTGCACCCTAGTTGCGCCCTAGTTGCGCCCTAGTTACGCCCGAGTTACACCCTAGTTGGGCCCTAGTTGCGACCTAGTTTTGTCCTAGTTGTGCCCTCGTTGCGCCCTAGTTGCACCCTAGTTGTACCCTAGTTGCACCCTAGTTGCGCCCTATTTACACCCTAGTTGTGCCCTAGTTGCGCCCTAGTTGCACCGTAGTTGCACCCTAGTTACCCACTAGTTGCGCCCTAGTTGCGCCCTAGTTCCGCCCTAGTTGTGCCCTTGTTGCGCCCTAGTTGCACACTAGTTTCACCCTACTTGCGCCCTACTTGCGCCATACTTGCACCCTAGTTGCACCTCAGTTGGGCACTAGCTACGCCCTAGTTGTACCCTAGTTGTGCCCTAGTTGTGTCCTAGCTGTGCCCTACTTGTGCCTTAGATGCGCCTTAGTTGCGCCCTAGTTGGGCCCTAGTTGCGCCTTAGTTGCGCCCTAGATGCGGCCTAGATGCGCCCTAGTTGCGCCCTAGTTACACCCTTGTTGTGACCTAGTTGCGCCCTAGTTACACCCTAGTTGCGCCCTAGTTGCGCCCTAGTTGTGCCCTAGTTGCGCCCTAGTTGTGCTCTAGTTGCGCCCTAGTTGCGCCCTAGTTACACCCTATTTGCGCCCTTGTTGCAACCTACTTGCGCCCTACTAGCACCCTACTTGCGCCCTAGTTGTGCCTTAGGTGGGCAATAGCTACGTCCTAGTTGTGCCCTAGTTGTTCGCTAGTTGCGTCATAATTGTGTCCTACTTGCGTGCTAGTTGCGCCTCAGTAGCGCCTTAGTTGCGCCCAACTTGCGCACTAGTTGCACCCTAGTTACGCCCTAGTTACGTCCTAGTTGTGATATACTTGCGCTCTAGTTGCACCCTAGTTGCACCCTACTTGCGCCCTAGTTGCGCCCTAGTTGTGCCCTAGTTGCGCCCTAGTTGCACTCTAGTTACGTCCTACTTGCTCCCTTGTTGCGCCTTCGTTGGGCCCTAGTTGCGCCCAACTTGCACGCTAGTTGCACCCTAGTTGCGCCCTAGTTGCGCCCTAGTTGCGCCCTAGTTGCGCTCTAGTTTTGCCCTACTTGCGCCCTACTTGCACCCTACTTGCGCCCTAGTTGCGTCCTAGTTGCGCCCTACTTGTGCCCTAGGTGCGTCCTAGTTGCGCCCTAGTTGCACCCTAGTTGCGCCCTTCTTGCGCCCTCATTGCACCAAACTTACACCCTATTGGCGCCCTACTTGCGCCCTAGTTGCGCCTCAGTTGGGCACTAGCTACACCCTAGTTGCCCCCAGTTGCGTCCTAGTTGCGCCCTAGTTGCACCCTAGTTGCGCCCTAGTTGCACCCTAGTTGCGCCCTAGTTGCGCCCTAGTTGCGCCCTAGTTGTGTCCTTGTTGCACCCTTGTTGCGGCCTCGTTGCGGCCTCGTTGCGGCCTCGTTGCGCCCTCGTTGCACTCAAGTTGTACCCTAGTTGCGCCCTTGTTACGCTATAGTTGTGCCCCACTTGTGCTGTAGTTGCACCCTACTTGCGCCCTACTTGCGCCCTACTTGCGCTCTAGTTGTACCCTTGTTGCGCCCTAGCTGCGCCCTGGTTGCGCCCTAGTTGCGCCCTAGTTTCGTCCTAGTTGCGTCCTAGTTGTGCCCTAGTTGCACCCTAGTTGCACCCTAGTTGTACCATAGTTGCGCCCTAGTTGCGCCCTACTTGCGCCCTAGTCGCGCCCTAGTCGCGCCCTAGTCACGCCCTAGTTGCGCCATAGTTGCGCCCTAGTTGCGCTCTAGTTGCACCCTATATGTGCCCTAATTGCACCATACTTGCGCCTTACTGGCACCCTTCTTGCGCCCTAGTTGTGCCTTGGTTGGGCACTAGCTACGTCCTAGTTGTGCCCTAGTTGCGCCCTAGTTGCGCCCTTGCTAGTTGCGCCTTAGTTGCACCTTAGTTGCGCCCAACTTGCACACTAGTTGCACCCTAGTTGCACCCTAGTTGCGCCCTAGTTGTGCCCTAGTTGTGCCCTAGTTGCGCCCTGGTTGCGCCCCGATTGCGTCCTAGTTGTGCCCTAGCTGCACCCTAGTTGCACCCTAGTTGTGCCCTAGTTGCGACCTAGTTGCGTCCTAGTTGTGCCCAAGTTGTGCCCTAGTTGCGCCCTAGTTGTACCCTAGTTGTATCGCAGTTGCACCCTAGTGGCGCCCTAGTTGCGCCCTAGTTGCGCCCTAGTTGCATCCTAGTTGCGCCCTAGTTGCACCCTAGTTGAGCTCTAGTTGCACCCTAGTTGCACCCTAGTTGCGCCCTAGTTGCGCCCTAGATGCGCCCTAGTTGCTCCCTAGTTGCGCCCTAGTTGCGCCCTTGTTGCGCCCTTGTTGTGCCCTAGTTGCGCCCTCGTTGTGCCCTTGTTGCACCCTACTTGCGCCCTAGTTGCGCCCTAGTTGCGCCCTAGTTGCACCCTACTTGTGCCCTAGTTGCGCTCTAGTTGCGCCCTAGTTGCATCCTAGTTGCGCCCTAGTTGCGCCCTAGTTGAGCTCTAGTTGCACCCTAGTTGCACCCTAGTTGCGCCCTAGTTGCGCCCTAGATGCACCCTAGTTGCTCCCTAGTTGCGCCCTATATGCGCCCTTGTTGCGCCTTCGTTGTGCCCTAGTTGCACCCTACTTGCGCCCTACTTGCGCCCCAGTTGCGCCCTACTTGCACCCTAGTTGCGTCTTAGTTGCGCCCTAGCTGCGCCCTAGTTGTGCCTCTGTTGGGCACTAGCTACACCCTAGTTGTACCCTACTTGCACCCAAGTTGCGTCCTACTTGTGCCCTATTTGCGCCCTAGTTGCGCCTTAGTTGCGCCCTAGTTGCGCCGTATTTGTGCCCTAGTTGCGCCATAGTTGCACCCTAGTTTCGCCCTAGTTCCACCCTAGTTGCGCCTTAGTTGCGCCATAGTTGCACCCTAGTTGTGCCCTAGTTGCGCCCTAGTTGCCCCCAGTTGCGCCCTAATTGCGCCCTAGTTGCGTCCTTGTTGCGCCCTAGTTGCGCCGTAGTTGTGCCCAAGTCTCGCCCTAGTCGCGCTCTCGTTGCGCCCTAGTTGCGCCCTGGTTACGCACTAGTTGCACCCTGGTTGCACCCTAGTTTCGCCCTAGTTGTGCCCTAGTTACAACCTAGTTGCACCCTAGTTGCGCCCTAGTTGCCCCAAATTGCGCCCTAATTGTGCCCTAGTTGCGTCATAGTTGCGCCCTAGTTGTACCCTAGTTGCGCCTTAGTTGCGCCCAAGTCGCGCCCTGGTCGCACCCTAGTTGCGCCCTAGTTCTGCCCTAGTTGCACCCTAGTTGCGCACTAGTTGCGCCCTACTTGTACCCTATATCATACCCTTTTTCGCCTTCGGCCGGAATTGGGTCTGACTGCATGCGGGGATCAACTCTCAGTCACGTGCAAGTACGTGTATGTGCGCGTAAGTACGTGAAAGTGTGTGTAAGTGCTTGTAAGTGTGTGTAAGTGTGTGTAAGTACGTGTAAGTGTATGCAAGTGCGTGTAAGCACATGACAGTATGTGTAAGTGTGTGCAATTGTGTGAAAGTGCCTGTAAGTGCA
Organism: Penium margaritaceum; assembly: GCA_023375785.1. NCBI lineage: Eukaryota > Viridiplantae > Streptophyta > Zygnematophyceae > Desmidiales > Peniaceae > Penium > Penium margaritaceum. Next base: position 62,881 of record SZWC01001718.1, on the reverse strand, counting down.
TGTAAGTATATGTAAGTGCATGTAAGTACGTGTAAGTGTATGTAAGTGCGTGTAAATGTGTGTTGGTACGTGTAAGTTCGCGTAAGAGCGTGTAAGTGCGTGTAAGGGTGTGTAAGGGTGTGTAAGTGTGTGTAAGTGTGTTTAGGTACGTGTAAGTGCGTGTCAGTACATGTAAGTGCGTGTAAGTGCTTGTAAGTTCATGTAAGTTTGTGTTAGTGCATGTAAGTACGTGTAATTGCGTGTACGTACGTGTAAATGTGTGTGTGTGGAAGTATGTGTAAGTGCGTGTAAGTATGTGTAAGTGCGTGTAAGTGCGTGTAAGTATGTGTACGTGCGTGTAAGTACGTGTAAGTGTGTGTAAATGCATGTAAGTGCATGTAAGTGCATGTAAGTGCATGTAAGTGCGTTTAAGTGCGTGTCTGTGCGTGTAAGTGCATGTAAGTGCGTGTACGTTCATGTAAGTGTGTGAGAGTGCGTGTAAGTACGTGTAAGTGTGTGTAAGTGTGAGTAAGTGCGTGTAAGTGTATATAAGTACGTGTAAGTGCGTGTATGTGTCTGTAAGTATGTGTAAGTGCGTGTAATTGCGTGTAAGTGCGTGTAAGTGCGTGTAAGTGCGTGTAGGTGCATGTTAGTTTGTGTAAATGTGTGTAAGTGCGCGTAATTGCGTGTAAGTGCGTGTATGTGCGTGAAAGTGCGTGAAAGTGCGTGTACGTGTGTGTAAGTACGTGTAAGTACGTGTAAGTGTGTGTAAGTGCGTGTAAGTACCTGTAAATGCATGTAAGTGTGTCTAAGTGTGTGTAAGTTTGTGTAAGTGCGTGTAAGTGTGTGTTTGTGCGTGTAAGTGCGTGCAAGTTGGTGTAAGTGCGGGTTAGTGTGTGTGAGTGCGTGTAAGTGCGTGTAAGTGGGTCTAAGTTTGTGTAAGTGTAAGTACGTGTAAGTGCGTGTATGTGCGTCTAAGTACGTGTAAGTGCGTTTAGGTTTGTGTAAGTGCGTGCAAGTGCGTATAAGTAAGTGCAAGTGCGTGTAAGTGCGTGTAAGTGCGTGTAAGTGCGTTCAATTGCGTGTAAGTGTGTGTAAGTGCTTGTAAGTGCGTGTAAGTGCATGTCCATGTGTGTAAGTATGTGTAAGTGTGTGTAAGTGTGTATAATTGCGTGTAAGTTTGTATAAGTGTATGTAAGTGCGTGTAAGTGCGTGCAAGTGCGTGATAGTATGTGTAAGTATGTGTAAGTGCGTGCAAGTGCGTGTAAGTGGGTGTAAGTGCGTGTAAGTATGTGTAAGTACGTGTTAGTGTGTGTATGTACGTGTAAGTACGTGGAAGTGCGTGTAAGTGCGTGTAAGTGTGTGTGTAATTGCGTGCAAGTGCGTACAAATGGGTGTAAGTACGTGTGAGTGTTTGTAAGTACGTGTTAGTGTGTGTAAGTTTGTGTAAATGCGTGTAAGTATATGCATGTGCGTGTAAGTGCATATAAGTGTCTGTAAGTGCATGTAAGTGCGTGTAATTGTGTGTAAGTGTGTGTTGGTGTGTGTAAGTGCGTGCAAGTGTGTGCAAGTGCGTGTAAATGTGTGTAAGTGCGTGCAAGTGCGTGTAAGTGTGTGTAAGTACTTCTAAGTAGGTGTTAGTACGTACACGTGCGTGTAAGTGTGTGTAGGGATGTGTAAGTTCATGTAAGTACGTGTAAGTGCGTGTAAGTACGTGTAAATGTGTGTAAGTGCGTGATATTGCGTGTAAGTGTGTGTAAGTACGTGTAAGTGCGTATAAGTACGTGTAAGTATGTGTGAGTACAAGTATGTGTGTGTGAGTGCGTGTAAGTGTGTGTAAGTGCATGTAAGTGCGTATAAGTACGTATAAGTGCGTGTAAATGCGTGTAAGTATGTGTAAGTGCAATTACGTACGTGTAACTATGTGTAAGTGCATGTAATTAGGTGTAAGTGCATGTAAGCACGTGTAAGTGCGTGTAAGTGGTGTAAGTGTGTGTAAGTGGGTGTAAGTGCTTGTAAGTGCAAGTAAGTGCGTGTAAGTACGTGTAAGTACATGTAAGTATGTGTAAGTGCGTGTAAGTACGTGTAAGTACGTGTAAGTGCGTGTAAGTGCATGTAAGTTTGTGTAAGTGCATGTAAGTGCGTGTAAGTGTGTGTAAGTGTGTGTTAGTGCATGTAAGTGCATGTAAGTGCGTGTAAGGGCGTGTAAGTGTGTGTACGTATGTGTAAGTACGTGTAAGTGCATGTAAGTATATGTAAGTACGTATATATGTGTGTAAGTATGTGTAAGTGCGTGTAAGTGCGTGTAAGTGCGTGTAAGTGCGTGTAAGTGCCTGTCAGTATGTGTAAGTTTGTGTAAGTGCATGTAAGTGCATGTAATTGCGTGTATGTGCGTGTAAGTACATGTAAGTATATGTATGTGCAGTTAAGTGCGTGTCAGTGGGTGTAAGTGCGTGTACGTGTGTGTAAGTGTGTGTCAATGCGTGTAAGTGTGTGTAAATCGTGTAAGTGCGTGTAAGTGCGTATAAGTGCGTATAAGTACGTGTGGGTACGTGTGAGTTCGTGTAAATGCGTATAAGTACGTGTAAGTACGTGTAATAGCGTGTAAGTGCATGTAAGTGCATGTAAGTGTGTGTACGTGCGTGTAGGTATGTGAAAGTGTGTGTAAGTGTGTGTAAGTGTGTGTAAGTACATGTAAGTATGTGTAAGTGCATGTAAGTACGTGTAAGTGCGTGAAAGTGCGTGCAAGTGCGTGCAAGTGCGTGTAAGTGCGTAAAAGTGCATGTAAGTATGTGTAAGTGCGTGTAAGTGCGTGTAAGTGCGTGTAAGTGTGTATTAGTACGTGTAAGTTTGTGTTAGAGCACGTAAGTACGTGGAAGTGCGTGTAAGTGCATGTAAGTACGTATAAGTGTGTTTAGGTGTGTGTAAGTGTGTGTAAATGCGTGTAAGTGCGTGTAAGTACGTGTAAGTTTGTGTACGCGCGTGTTAGTGCATATAAGTACATATAAGTGCCTGTAAGTACGTGTAAGTACGTATAAGTGTGTGGAAGTATGTGTAAATGCGTATAAGTATGTGTAAGTACGTGTAAGTGTGTGTAAGCATGTATAGGTGCATATAAGTGTGTGTAAGTGTGTGTAAGTGCATGTAAGTGCATGTAAGTGCGTGTAAGTGTGTTTAAGTGCGTGACATGGCGTGTAAGTGCGTGTACGTGTGTGTACGTTTGTGTAAGTATGTGTAAGTGCATGAAAGTGCATGTAACTGTATGTAAGTGCATGTAAGTGCGTGTTAGTACGTGTCCGTGTGTCTAAGTATGTGTAAGTGCATGTAAGTGTATGTAAGTACGTGTAAGTGTGTGTAGGTGCATGTTAGTTTGTATAAATGCGTATAAGTGTGTGTAAGTGCGTGTAATTGCATGTAAGTACGTGTAAGTGCTTGCAAGTGCATGCAACTGCCTGTAAGTGTGTGAAAGTGCGTGTACGTATGTGTAAGTACGTGAAAGTGCGTGTAAGTGCGTGTAAGTACGTGTAAGTGCGTGTAAGTGCGTGCAAGTTGGCGTAAGTGCATGTAAGTGTGTGTAAGTGTGTGTAAGTGCGTGTAAGTGTGTGTAAGTGCGTGTAAGTTTATGTAAGTACATGTAAGTGCATGTAAGTGCGTGCCAGTACGTGTAAGTATGTGTAAATACGTGTAAGTTCATGCAAGTGCGTGTAAGTTGGTGTAAGTGTGTGTAAGTGCGTATAAGTACATGTCAGTGTGTGTAAGTGCGGTTAAGTGTGTGTAAGTACGTGTAAGTGTGTGTAAGTGCGTGTAAGTGCGTGTAAGTGAGTGTAAGTGCGTGTAAGTGTGTCTAAGTGCGTGTTAGTGTGTGTACGTTCGTGTAAATACATGTAAGTACGTCCAAGTATGTGTAAGTGTGTGTGTGTGTGTATGCAAGTGTGTGTAAGTGCATATAATTGTGTGTAAGTGCGTGTAAGTATGTGTAAGTGCGTACAAGTGCGTGCAAGTGTATGTAAATGCGTGTCCGTTCGTGTAAGTTCGTGTGAGTGCATGTAAGTGCGTGTAAGTAGGTGTAAGTGGGTGTAAGTGTATGTAAGTGCGTGTAAGTACGTGTAAGTGCGTGTTAGTACGTGTACGTGTGTGTAAGTACGTGTAAGTGCATGTAAGTGTATGTAAGTGCGTGTAAGTGTCTGTAGGTGCATGTTAGTTTGTGTAAATGCGTATAAGTGCGTGTAAGTGTGTGTTATTGCAGGTAAGTACGTGTAAGTGCGTGCAAGTGCATGGAAGTGCTTGTAAGTGCGTGAAAGTGCGTGTAAGTGCGTGTAAGTATGTGTAAGTGCATGTAATTGCGTGCAAGTACGCGTAAGTGCATGTAAGTATGTGTAAGTGTGTGTAAGTGCGTGTAAGTGTGTGTAAGTGCATGTAAGTTTGTGTAAGTGCGTATAAGTGCGTGTAAGTGCGTGCAAGTACGTGTAAGTATGTGTAAATACGTGTAAGTGTATGCATGTGCGTGTAAGTTGGTGTAAGTGTGTGTAAGTGCGTGTAAGTGTGTGTCAGTGTGTGTAAGTGCAGTTAAGTGTGTGTAAGTACGTGTAAGTGTGTGTAAGTGCGTATAAGTACGTGTAAGTGAGTGTAGGTGTGTGTAAGTGTGTCTAAGTGCATGTTAGTGTGTGTACATTCGTGGAAATACAAGTAAGTACGCCCAAGTACGTGTAAGTGTGTGTGTGTGTGTTAGTCCGTGTAAGTGCATGTAATTGTGTGTAAGTGCGTGTAAGTATGCGTAAGTGCGTACAAGTGCGTGTAAGTGTGTGTAAGTGCGTGTCAGTTTGTGTAAGTTTGTGTGAGTGCATGTAAGTGTGTGTAAGTAGGTGTAGGTGGGTGTAAGTGTGTGTAAGTACGTGCTCGTGCGTGTAAATGCGTGTAAGTACGTGTAAGTTTGTATAAGTGTATGTAAGTGCGTGTAAGTGCGTGTAAGTGTGTGTTACTGCATGTTACTGCGTGTAAGTGTGTGTAAGTACGTTCAAGTATGTATAAGTGCGTGTGAGTGCAAGTAAGTGCGTGTGAGTGCGCGTAAGTGCGTATGAGTGCGTGTAAGTGCGTGTAAGCATGTGTAAGTGCGTGTAAGCACGTGTAAGTGCATGTAAATATGTGTCAGTTCAAGTAAGTGCATGTAATTACATGTAAGTGCATGTTATTAGGTGTAAGTGCATGTAAATATGTGTAACTGTGTGTAAGTGGGTGTAAGTGTGTGTAGGTGAGTGTAAGTGCTTGTAAGTGCAAGTAAGTGCGTGTAAGTTGTGCCAGACTTTTGCCAGAGTTGTGCCATAGTTGTGCCAGAGTTGTGCCAGAGTTGTGCCAGGGTTGTGCCAGAGTTGTGCCAAAGTGGTGCCAGAGTTGTGCCACAGTTGTGCTACAGTTGTGCCAGATTTGTGCCAGAGTTGTGCCCGATTTCTGCCATAGCTGGGCCAAAGTTGTGCCAGAGTTGTGCCACAAGTGTGCCAGATTTGTGCCACAGTTGTACCAGAGTCGTGCCAGATTTGTGCTAGAGTTGTGCCAGTGTTGTGCCAGAGCTGTACCAGAGTTCTGCCAGAGTTCTGGGAGAGTTGTGCCAGAGTTGTGCCAGAGTTGTACCATCATTGTGCCAGAGTTGTGCCAAAGTTGTGCCAGAGTTGTGCCAGAGTTGTGCCAGCATTGTGCCAGAGTTGTGCCAAAGTTGTGCCAGAGTTGTACCAGATTTGTGCCAGAGTTGTGCCAGAGTTGGGACAGAGTTGTGCCAGAGGTTTGCCAGAGTTGTGCCGGAGTTGTGCCACAGTTGTATCAAAGGTTTTCCAGAGTGGTGCCAGAGATGTGCCAGAGTTGTGCCAGAGTTGTGCCAGCATTGTGCCAGAGTTGTGCCAAAGTTGTGCCAGAGTTGTACCAGATTTGTGCCAGAGTTGTGCCAGAGTTGGGACAGAGTTGTGCCAGAGGTTTGCCAGAGTTGTGCCGGAGTTGTGCCACAGTTGTATCAAAGGTTTTCCAGAGTGGTGCCAGAGATGTGCCAGAGTTGTGCCAGAGTTGTGCCAGCATTGTGCCAGAGTTGTGCCAAAGTTGTGCCAGAGTTGTACCAGATTTGTGCCAGAGTTGTGCCAGAGTTGGGACAGAGTTGTGCCAGAGGTTTGCCAGAGTTGTGCCGGAGTTGTGCCACAGTTGTATCAAAGGTTTTCCAGAGTGGTGCCAGAGATGTGCCAGAGTTGTGCCAGAGTTGTGCCAGCATTGTGCCAGAGTTGTGCCAAAGTTGTGCCAGAGTTGTACCAGATTTGTGCCAGAGTTGTGCCAGAGTTGGGACAGAGTTGTGCCAGAGGTTTGCCAGAGTTGTGCCGGAGTTGTGCCACAGTTGTATCAAAGGTTTTCCAGAGTGGTGCCAGAGATGTGCCAGAGTTGTGCCAGAGTTGTGCCAGCATTGTGCCAGAGTTGTGCCAAAGTTGTGCCAGAGTTGTACCAGATTTGTGCCAGAGTTGTGCCAGAGTTGGGACAGAGTTGTGCCAGAGGTTTGCCAGAGTTGTGCCGGAGTTGTGCCACAGTTGTATCAAAGGTTTTCCAGAGTGGTGCCAGAGATGTGCCAGAGTTGTGCCAGAGTTGTGCCAGCATTGTGCCAGAGTTGTGCCAAAGTTGTGCCAGAGTTGTACCAGATTTGTGCCAGAGTTGTGCCAGAGTTGGGACAGAGTTGTGCCAGAGGTTTGCCAGAGTTGTGCCGGAGTTGTGCCACAGTTGTATCAAAGGTTTTCCAGAGTGGTGCCAGAGATGTGCCAGAGTTGTGCCAGAGTTGTGCCAGCATTGTGCCAGAGTTGTGCCAAAGTTGTGCCAGAGTTGTACCAGATTTGTGCCAGAGTTGTGCCAGAGTTGGGACAGAGTTGTGCCAGAGGTTTGCCAGAGTTGTGCCGGAGTTGTGCCACAGTTGTATCAAAGGTTTTCCAGAGTGGTGCCAGAGATGTGCCAGAGTTGTGCCAGAGTTGTGCCAGCATTGTGCCAGAGTTGTGCCAAAGTTGTGCCAGAGTTGTACCAGATTTGTGCCAGAGTTGTGCCAGAGTTGGGACAGAGTTGTGCCAGAGGTTTGCCAGAGTTGTGCCGGAGTTGTGCCACAGTTGTATCAAAGGTTTTCCAGAGTGGTGCCAGAGATGTGCCAGAGTTGTGCCAGAGTTGTGCCAGCATTGTGCCAGAGTTGTGCCAAAGTTGTGCCAGAGTTGTACCAGATTTGTGCCAGAGTTGTGCCAGAGTTGGGACAGAGTTGTGCCAGAGGTTTGCCAGAGTTGTGCCGGAGTTGTGCCACAGTTGTATCAAAGGTTTTCCAGAGTGGTGCCAGAGATGTGCCAGAGTTGTGCCAGAGTTGTGCCAGCATTGTGCCAGAGTTGTGCCAAAGTTGTGCCAGAGTTGTACCAGATTTGTGCCAGAGTTGTGCCAGAGTTGGGACAGAGTTGTGCCAGAGGTTTGCCAGAGTTGTGCCGGAGTTGTGCCACAGTTGTATCAAAGGTTTTCCAGAGTGGTGCCAGAGATGTGCCAGAGTTGTGCCAGAGTTGTGCCAGCATTGTGCCAGAGTTGTGCCAAAGTTGTGCCAGAGTTGTACCAGATTTGTGCCAGAGTTGTGCCAGAGTTGGGACAGAGTTGTGCCAGAGGTTTGCCAGAGTTGTGCCGGAGTTGTGCCACAGTTGTATCAAAGGTTTTCCAGAGTGGTGCCAGAGATGTGCCAGAGTTGTGCCAGAGTTGTGCCAGCATTGTGCCAGAGTTGTGCCAAAGTTGTGCCAGAGTTGTACCAGATTTGTGCCAGAGTTGTGCCAGAGTTGGGACAGAGTTGTGCCAGAGGTTTGCCAGAGTTGTGCCGGAGTTGTGCCACAGTTGTATCAAAGGTTTTCCAGAGTGGTGCCAGAGATGTGCCAGAGTTGTGCCAGAGTTGTGCCAGCATTGTGCCAGAGTTGTGCCAAAGTTGTGCCAGAGTTGTACCAGATTTGTGCCAGAGTTGTGCCAGAGTTGGGACAGAGTTGTGCCAGAGGTTTGCCAGAGTTGTGCCGGAGTTGTGCCACAGTTGTATCAAAGGTTTTCCAGAGTGGTGCCAGAGATGTGCCAGAGTTGTGCCAGAGTTGTGCCAGCATTGTGCCAGAGTTGTGCCAAAGTTGTGCCAGAGTTGTACCAGATTTGTGCCAGAGTTGTGCCAGAGTTGGGACAGAGTTGTGCCAGAGGTTTGCCAGAGTTGTGCCGGAGTTGTGCCACAGTTGTATCAAAGGTTTTCCAGAGTGGTGCCAGAGATGTGCCAGAGTTGTGCCAGAGTTGTGCCAGCATTGTGCCAGAGTTGTGCCAAAGTTGTGCCAGAGTTGTACCAGATTTGTGCCAGAGTTGTGCCAGAGTTGTGCCGGAGATGTTCCGGATTTGTGCCAGATTTGTGCCACAGTTGTGCCAGAGTTGTGCCACAGTTGTGCCAGAGTTGTGACAGATTTGTGCTAGAGTTGTGCCAGTGTTGTGCCAGAGTTGTGCCAGAGTTGTGCCAGAGTTCTGGGAGAGTTGTGCCAGAGTTGTGCCAGAGTTGTACCATCGTTGTGCCAGAGTTGTACCGGAGTTAAGCCAGATTTGAGCCAGATTTGTGCCAGAGTTGTGCAAGAGTTGTGCCAGAGTTGTGGCAGAGTTGTGCCAGAGTTGTGCCAGGGTTGTGCCAGAATTGTGCCATGGTTGTGCCAAAGTTGTGCAGGTGTTGTGCCAGAGTTATGCCAGAGTTGTGCCAGAGATGTGCCAGAGTCGTGCCAGAGTTGTGCCAGAGTTGTGCCAGAGTTGTCCCAGAGTTGTGCCAGAGTTGTGCAAGAGACGTGCCAGGGTTGTGCGAGAGTTGTGCCAGAGTTTTGCCAGATTTGTGCCAGAGTTTTGCCAAAGTTCTGCAAGAGTTGTGCCAGGGTTGTGCCAGAGTTGTGCCAGAGGTGTGCCAGCGTTGTGCCAGAGTTGTGCCAGAGTTGTCCCAGAGTTGTGCCAGAGTTGTGCCAGAGGTGTGCCAGCGTTGTGCCAGAGTTGTGCCAGAGTTGTCCCAGAGTTGTGCCAGAGTTGTGCCAGAGGTGTGCCAGCGTTGTGCCAGAGTTGTGCCAGAGTTGTCCCAGAGTTGTGCCAGAGTTGTGCCAGAGGTGTGCCAGCGTTGTGCCAGAGTTGTGCCAGAGTTGTCCCAGAGTTGTGCCAGAGTTGTGCCAGAGGTGTGCCAGCGTTGTGCCAGAGTTGTGCCAGAGTTGTCCCAGAGTTGTGCCAGAGTTGTGCCAGAGGTGTGCCAGCGTTGTGCCAGAGTTGTGCCAGAGTTGTCCCAGAGTTGTGCCAGAGTTGTGCCAGAGGTGTGCCAGCGTTGTGCCAGAGTTGTGCCAGAGTTGTCCCAGAGTTGTGCCAGAGTTGTGCCAGAGGTGTGCCAGCGTTGTGCCAGAGTTGTGCCAGAGTTGTCCCAGAGTTGTGCCAGAGTTGTGCCAGAGGTGTGCCAGCGTTGTGCCAGAGTTGTGCCAGAGTTGTCCCAGAGTTGTGCCAGAGTTGTGCCAGAGGTGTGCCAGCGTTGTGCCAGAGTTGTGCCAGAGTTGTCCCAGAGTTGTGCCAGAGTTGTGCCAGAGGTGTGCCAGCGTTGTGCCAGAGTTGTGCCAGAGTTGTCCCAGAGTTGTGCCAGAGTTGTGCCAGAGGTGTGCCAGCGTTGTGCCAGAGTTGTGCCAGAGTTGTCCCAGAGTTGTGCCAGAGTTGTGCCAGAGGTGTGCCAGCGTTGTGCCAGAGTTGTGCCAGAGTTGTCCCAGAGTTGTGCCAGAGTTGTGCCAGAGGTGTGCCAGCGTTGTGCCAGAGTTGTGCCAGAGTTGTCCCAGAGTTGTGCCAGAGTTGTGCCAGAGGTGTGCCAGCGTTGTGCCAGAGTTGTGCCAGAGTTGTCCCAGAGTTGTGCCAGAGTTGTGCCAGAGGTGTGCCAGCGTTGTGCCAGAGTTGTGCCAGAGTTGTCCCAGAGTTGTGCCAGAGTTGTGCCAGAGGTGTGCCAGCGTTGTGCCAGAGTTGTGCCAGAGTTGTCCCAGAGTTGTGCCAGAGTTGTGCCAGAGGTGTGCCAGCGTTGTGCCAGAGTTGTGCCAGAGTTGTCCCAGAGTTGTGCCAGAGTTGTGCCAGAGGTGTGCCAGCGTTGTGCCAGAGTTGTGCCAGAGTTGTCCCAGAGTTGTGCCAGAGTTGTGCCAGAGGTGTGCCAGCGTTGTGCCAGAGTTGTGCCAGAGTTGTGCCAGAGATGTGCCAGAGTTGTGCCAGAGTTGTGCCAGAGTTGTGCCAGAGTTGTTCCAGAGTTGTGCCAGAGTTGTGCCAGAGTTGTGCCAGAGTTGTGCCAGAGTTGTGCCAGAGTCGTGCCAGAGTTGGGCCAGAGTTGTGCCATACTTGTGCCATAGTTGTGCCAGAGTTGTACCAGAGTTGTGCCATAGTTGTGCCAGAGTTATGCCAGAGTTGTGCCAGAGTTTTACCAGAGTTCTGCCAGAGTTGTTCCAGAGTGGTGCCAGAGTTGTGCCAGAGCTGTGCCAGAGTTGAACCAGAGTTTTGCCAGTGCTGTGCCAGGATTGTGCCATGATTGTACCAGAAGTGTGCTAGAGTTGTGCCAGAGTTTTGCCAGAGTTTTGTCAAAATTGTGCCAGAATTGTGCCAGAGTTAAGCAAATGTTGTGCCAGAGTTGTGCCAGAATTGTGCCAGAGTTCTGCCAGAGATGTTCCAGAGTTTTACCAGAGTTGTGCCAGAGTTGTGCCAGAGTTCTGCCAGAGTAGTGGCAGAGTTGTGCCAGAGATGTGCCAGAGTTGTGCCAGCGTTGTGCCAAATTTATGCTAAAATCCTGCCAGAGTGGTGCCAGAGTTATGCCAGAATTGTGCAAGAGCTGTACCAGAGTTGCATCAGAGTTGTGCCAGGATTGTAACATGCTTGAGCCAGAGTTGTGCCAGAGTTGTGCCAGATTTGTGCCAGAGTCGTGCAAGAGTTGTGCCAGGGTTGTGCCAGAGTTGTGCCAGAGGTGTGCCAGCGTTGTGCCAGAGTTGTGCCAGAGTTGTGCCAGAGTTGTGCCAGATTTGTGCTAGATTTGTGCCAAAGTTGTGCCAGAGTTGTGCCAGAGCTGTGTCAGAGTCGTGCCAGAGTTATGCCAGAGTTGTGCCAGAGATGTAACAGAGTTGTGCCCGAGTTGTGCCACAGTTTTGCTGGAGTTGTGCCAGAGTTGTGCCAGAGTTGTCCCAGAGTTGTGCCAGAGCTGTGCCAGAGTTGTGCCAGAGTTGTGCCAGCGTCTTGGCAGAGTCGTGGCAGAGTTGTGCCAGAGTTGTGGCAGAGTTGTTCCAGAGTGGTGCCAGAGTTGTGCCAGAGTTGTGCCAGCGTCTTGGCAGAGTCGTGGCAGAGTTGTGCCAGAGTTGTGGCAGAGTTGTTCCAGAGTGGTGCCAGAGTTGTGCCAGAGTTGTGCCAGCGTCTTGGCAGAGTCGTGGCAGAGTTGTGCCAGAGTTGTGGCAGAGTTGTTCCAGAGTGGTGCCAGAGTTGTGCCAGAGTTGTGCCAGCGTCTTGGCAGAGTCGTGGCAGAGTTGTGCCAGAGTTGTGGCAGAGTTGTTCCAGAGTGGTGCCAGAGTTGTGCCAGAGTTGTGCCAGCGTCTTGGCAGAGTCGTGGCAGAGTTGTGCCAGAGTTGTGGCAGAGTTGTTCCAGAGTGGTGCCAGAGTTGTGCCAGAGTTGTGCCAGCGTCTTGGCAGAGTCGTGGCAGAGTTGTGCCAGAGTTGTGGCAGAGTTGTTCCAGAGTGGTGCCAGAGTTGTGCCAGAGTTGTGCCAGCGTCTTGGCAGAGTCGTGGCAGAGTTGTGCCAGAGTTGTGGCAGAGTTGTTCCAGAGTGGTGCCAGAGTTGTGCCAGAGTTGTGCCAGCGTCTTGGCAGAGTCGTGGCAGAGTTGTGCCAGAGTTGTGGCAGAGTTGTTCCAGAGTGGTGCCAGAGTTGTGCCAGAGTTGTGCCAGCGTCTTGGCAGAGTCGTGGCAGAGTTGTGCCAGAGTTGTGGCAGAGTTGTTCCAGAGTGGTGCCAGAGTTGTGCCAGAGTTGTGCCAGCGTCTTGGCAGAGTCGTGGCAGAGTTGTGCCAGAGTTGTGCCAGAGTTATGCCAGAGTTGTGCCAGAGTTTTGCCAGATTTGCGCCAGAGTTTTTCAGAGTTGTGCAAGAGTTGTGCCAGGGTTGTGCCAGAGTTGTGCCAAAGTTGTGCCAGAGTTTTGCCAGAGTTGTGCCAGAGTTGTGCCAGATTTGTGCCAGAGTTGTGCCGAATTTCTGTCACAGTTGTGCCAAAGTTGTGCCAGAGTTGTGCCACAGTTGTGACATATTTGTGCCACAGTTGTGCCAGAGTCGTGCCAGCTTTGTGCTAGAGTTGTGCCAGTGTTGTGCCAGAGTTGTGCCAGAGTTGTACCAGAGTTCTGGGAGTGTTGTGCCAGAGTTGTGCCAGAGTTGTACCATTGTTGTGCCAGAGTTGTGCCAGAGTTGTGCCAGAGTTGTGCCAGAGTCGTGCCAGAGTTGTGCCAGAGGTTTGCCAGAGTTTTTCCAGGATTGTGCCAGGATTGTGCCATGATTGTGCCAGAGTTGTGCCAGAGTTGTGCCAGAGTTGTGCCAGAATTGTACCAGAGGTGTGCCAGAGTTGTTGCCTTCACTGTTAACTGGTTGGTGCAGTTTTCTCAGTGTCCACGGCAACTTCATCTTGGGGCTGCACTGTGAATTTTATTACATGCACTCTTGATAGCAAGTATATGGTTGTGCTATCGAGCACAACCCTCCATAGCTGTCAATGGTTCTACTGATGGCAACTGGCCAGATGACACCAATGTGTGTTGTCGGTCAGACTATGTCTTTCTTGTTGGAGGCACCGCTGTGCCGAGGAAAAGCGGTAAGCAGTGTTACGTTGCTCGCAACTGGAACAGCTAATCATGTCGCACTTGGCTCAGGTGCGTGTGAGAAGGTTTGGCTACCTTGTCTCTTACAGTAGATCCATTTTCCGATTCGCTACATCATGTTACTCTGTGACAACCAAACCACAAAGGCCATTACTGAATATCAGTGCATGCACCACTCACGCACCATGCACGTCAATGCTGAGCATTACTTTGTTTGTGAGTGCATTGCTGCCAAGTGACATGCCATATCAGCAGGCTGATTTTTTTACTAAGACACTCAGCTGTAAATCGTTGAAGTTTGTTTGTGCATGTCATTGGTCTGACACGTACACCCTTTGCACCCGATTGATTATGAATGCTGATATCCTCTTGCTCTATTATGTACACTGTATTATGTAAGACACTCATGTTGGTTCTTTGTTTACGGGCAAGAAGGTGTTGGTATTAGTGCTCCAAGTTTGTGGGTGTGTGGCTGCTAGAGTTTTCTCGGTGGCTAAGACCCGGGCATCCGGAGACATGTTCCGGAGTCACAAGGAGACCTGATGTGCATGTTTGAGGTTTAACCAGCTTGTTACACTCGTCGTCATAGTTCAAACGCTATGTCATTCAAACACCTGTGTAGTGAGTTATGGCCTGGCAAATGTTTCAGCTTTGGCGGGGATGTTTGCACTGTACACGCAACCAAACGTGCCTCTGGTTGCGCTAGTCGCGCACCACACCTGACGGCTATTTACATCAGCTTAGCTCATTGCTCTCTCTCTCTCTCTCTCTCTCTCTCTGTCTCTCTCTCTCTCTCTCTCTCTCTACCTCTCTCTCTCTCTCTCTAACTCTCTCTCACTCTCTCTCTCTCTCTCTCTCTCTCTGTATCTGTCTCTTCCTCTCTCTCTCTCTCTATCTCTCTCTCTATCTCTCTCCCTCTAT
>SZWC01001718.1:30409-46197 GCA_023375785.1 Penium margaritaceum | reverse complement strand
CCGTCCCTCCCTCTCCCCGTCCCTCCCTCTCCCCGCCCCTCCCTCTCCCTGCCCCTCCCTCTTTTCGTTGTTGAAGTTTGTTGGCCACTCACATCTCTATGCCCTCTTGTCTCCACCTCCATGCACATAGATGTACAGATTAACTGACATGGCCTCACCTGGGAAGACGTCAAGTGAGCCTACCATGATGTGCGTCTCTGGCGACTTGACCCAAGTGCTTCACCCAGGAGTGCCCGCTGGCACATGCATGGTCATGACGTGATTCTTCATCTCTTATGTGGGAGATTCTAGGACACGTACATTCTTACTGCCATGCCCTGCATCGTTCTTGCTTGCCTTGAGTGTTTTCTGGGAGAGCTGCCCTTACCGGGTGCTGATCCTTAGGGGGCCACCATGCCGGGTTCGCCCGTGCATTGGTGAGTAGCCGCTACACGGATTAATTCCAAGCAGTCGGGCTCAACCCCCGGATGGCGGTGTGTGCTCGCTCAAGTGTCTTGCTTGCAACGAGTGCACGCTCACCGATTGCTAAGTCTCGCTTGGTCACCTCTCACACTCTTGTCTTGGTTTGCCCGAGTTTTGAAAGACAAGTGGTTCCCACATCCATGGCGTTCCATGTGTGTCTCTGTACCCTGGTGCTACCTCATCCACAAGTGCACCAGGAAACTACCTAGCAACTACTGGTATCAGAGTAGTGAGGCCACATACCCACCGCTTGTCGATCCTGGTCACTCGGGAACCATTTACCACCCACTCAGGGACCCGTGGCAGTCTTGCCTCATGGGCCCGTGGGCTCATGGCAGTCTTGCCTCGTCTCATCCAAACTTTCTCTCAGCCGAGCACTCTTGCCTGGCGCAGATCTCCAGCGCAAAGCAGCACCAACAGCACCCAGTGGTGTTGCTGTAGTCAATCGCAGCTCGCACTCGCACCACTCTTCGGTCGTCCACACCCGCGAGCGGCCCTGTGTGCATCTCTCCTTGCACCACACTCAGGACCCACAACAATCTTTTGTACCCCACTGGTGGGCCAAGCCTTCCCTCTCTGGAGGCACACACCTGTTGCTGCGGTCTTCATTCACTCAGGTCCCCTCTTACAGACTGGGAGCTTCCCGCCGTCCTCACTCTTGAGCTGCACTCTTGCCACTGTAACCTGCAGTCACTGCAGTTGGAGCATCTTGCTCCAGCTGCCCTCGCTGTCTTATGGTTCCCTGCTACCCCACGGCTCACCACACCCGTACATATTTGGTGCCCAGCATCAGGGGGCATGGGTACATCTCGGCTGCCCTAGCAGCCACAGCAGTTGTCATCCTGGATTCGCCATCTCTTGAAGGCCCTCTAGACAAGGATCTTGATTCCCCTCGTACAACCAGCCGCTACGCTGACGACGGGTGGGAGGATCCTCGCCCTCCCACGCCACATGACGACGATACACCCTTGTGGTTTTGCATGCTTGACAGCTCACACTAGCGCAAGGAACTAATCGAACTAGATGCGAGGGAAGCAAGTGAGCGGGAAGAAGTAGTAAATCAGCAGGTCTACACAGCGGACGACCTACCTCCATCAACGCCCCGCTCATCAAATATGCAACCTCCTCGGGATCCGCAGTCATCCAACTCCGCATCTCCTCCGTCTTCCGCAGCAGCTCTATCAATGCGGCCGCCGCCAACCCCAGAGGTCCCTGGGGTGATCCCCGTCCTTCTAGTTCATACTGACTCAATCGGTTTGGCATGTACCATCCTTGACGCAGCTGCAGGTGTAGCAGCCACCTTTGTCGCCACTGCTCGCGTGTGCACGGTCCCCACTCAGACATTGGTTGGCCGTGTAGCTGAAGCCTACGCGCACACTGTAGCCGCTCTTACGCAGCTTGTAGCAGCAGCTGCCAACATTCATTTGTCACAATGCCAGGACCAGAAGAGACCATAGAGGCTCTTCAAGCCGCTCTTAGTGAGGCCTAGGCGACCCGCCGCAAAGCTGAGGATGACATGCAACGCAACAGTGAGGCACAACAGGAATTAGCCACCGCAGTGGCAAACCTAGTCATAGAGCGCTTGCAGGCTGTTCCCGCCCTTGCCGCTGTTCTCCCTGCTACTGACATTGTATCTGCTAACTCCTCCGTACCTCCTAGTGGGAGCAGTCCCAACTCCTCCTCTCCCGCTCTCTTGGTAGCCGCTCTAGCCCGAGTTCTCCTCCCTGGACGCCAAAAGGACTTTGAGACTTCTACACCGCAGTTCACCTCCAAGCTCACCTTCACCTCATGGGAAACACGCTTCAGCGCATGGGCCCAAGGGGAATTGCTCTAGGAATACTACTCCCCTCCAAAGGCATCGTTTGTTCCATAGCCACCAGAGGCGGCTCGGGCCGTTCACGCTCTAAACAATGCCGGACCCAAGAGTTTCTTGGATGAAATTGGCACGTACAATGCATACCCAAGACGAGATACCCTGTCAACGCGTACTCCCTCATTCGTTGTCATAAGACAGTCACTGGGCATGCAGCCCAGAATGCGCTCGCAGTACAATTAAACACCCTGCAAATGCGAGCCAATGAGACAGCAGACGAGTACTGGGCGCGAGGTCTGCGTTTGTTATGCGACCTGGGCAAGGCTGCCCCAGGGCCCTCTGTCTACTTGCTCGTCTATTGTTGCATGCCTAATCCCTGAGTTGTCTGATCTCTATTTGCACGTCTCCCAGGCAAAACTCGAGCGCCTTGCCTCTGCTCCACTCCCTACGGACACACCCCCCGGAATTGGACCGCTCTATGAATTTACCGCTTCCCGCCTCACTGATTGGTGGAACAGTCTGCAGAACAAGTGCATGCACCGCGCTGCGCTCACGGCAGTCACAACCTCCTCGCCGTCCTTTATGACCGCAGCCTCCTCTGGCAAAACTCTGGCACAACTCTGGCACAACCCTGCCTCAACTCTGCCACAACTCTGGCGGAACTCTGGCACAATTGTGGTACAACTCTAGCACAACTCTGGCACAACTCTGGCACAACTCTGGCACAATTCTGGCACAACTCTGGCACAACATTTGCCCAACTCTGGCACACTTATGGCAAAAATTTGACAGAACTCTGGCACAACTCTGGCACAACTCTTGCATAATTCTGGCACAATCATGGCACAATCCTGGCACAACACTAGCACAACTCTGGTACAACTCTGGCACAACTCTGGCACAACTCTGGCACCACTCTGGAACAACTCTGGCACAACTCTGGCACAACTCTGGCACAACTCTGGCATAACTCTGGCACAACTCTGGCACAACTCTGGCAATCCTCTGGCACAACAGTGGCACAACTCTGGCCCAACTCTGGCACTACTCTGGCACAACTCTGGCACAATCATGGCGCAATCCTGGCAGAATCCTGTCAAAACTCTGTCAAACCTCTGGCACAACTCTGACACAGCTCTGGCACAACTCTGGCACAACTCTGGCACAATCATGGCAAAATCCTGGCACAACACTGGCACAACTCTGGCACAACTCTGGCACCACTCTGGAACAACTCTGGCACAACTCTGGCACATTTCTGGCATAACTCTGGCACAACTCTGGCACAACTCTGGCAATCCTCTGGCACAACAGTGGCACAACTCTGGCCCAACTCTGGCACTACTCTGGCACAACTCTGGCACAATCATGGCGCAATCCTGGCAGAATCCTGTCAAAACTCTGTCAAACCTCTGGCACAACTCTGACACAGCTCTGGCACAACTCTGGCACAACTCTGGCACAATCATGGCAAAATCCTGGCACAACACTGGCACAACTCTGGCACAACTCTGGCACCACTCTGGAACAACTCTGGCACAACTCTGGCACATTTCTGGCATAACTCTGGCACAACTCTGGCACAACTCTGGCAATCCTCTGGCACAACAGTGGCACAACTCTGGCCCAACTCTGGCACTACTCTGGCACAACTCTGGCACAATCATGGCGCAATCCTGGCAGAATCCTGTCAAAACTCTGTCAAACCTCTGGCACAACTCTGACACAGCTCTGGCACAACTCTGGCACAACTCTGGCACAATCATGGCAAAATCCTGGCACAACACTGGCACAACTCTGGCACAACTCTGGCACCACTCTGGAACAACTCTGGCACAACTCTGGCACATTTCTGGCATAACTCTGGCACAACTCTGGCACAACTCTGGCAATCCTCTGGCACAACAGTGGCACAACTCTGGCCCAACTCTGGCACTACTCTGGCACAACTCTGGCACAATCATGGCGCAATCCTGGCAGAATCCTGTCAAAACTCTGTCAAACCTCTGGCACAACTCTGACACAGCTCTGGCACAACTCTGGCACAACTCTGGCACAATCATGGCAAAATCCTGGCACAACACTGGCACAACTCTGGCACAACTCTGGCACCACTCTGGAACAACTCTGGCACAACTCTGGCACATTTCTGGCATAACTCTGGCACAACTCTGGCACAACTCTGGCAATCCTCTGGCACAACAGTGGCACAACTCTGGCCCAACTCTGGCACTACTCTGGCACAACTCTGGCACAATCATGGCGCAATCCTGGCAGAATCCTGTCAAAACTCTGTCAAACCTCTGGCACAACTCTGACACAGCTCTGGCACAACTCTGGCACAACTCTGGCACAACTCTGGCACGACTCTGGCACAACTCTGGCACAACTTTGGCACAACTTTGGCACACCTCTGGCACAACTCTGGCACAACTCTGGCACAACTCTTGCACGACTCTGGCACAAATCTGGCACAATCATGGCACAACTGTGGTACAACTCTGGTACAACTCTCGCACAACTCTGGCACAACTGTGGAAGTACGTGGAAGCGCATGTAAGTGCGTGTAAGTGTGTGTTAGTGCGTGAAAGTGCATGTTAGTGTGTGAAAGTATGTGTAAGTGCATGTAAGTACGGGTAACTTCGTGTAAGTACATGTAAGTACGTGTAAGTGCGTGTAAATGTGTGTTACTGCGTGTATTTGTGTTTAAGTGCGGTTTATGTGCATGCAGTTACGTGTAAGTTCGTACAAGGGCGTTCAAGTGCGTGGTAGTGGGTGTACGTACATATAAGTGCGTGTTAGTGCGTGTAAGTGTATGTAAGTTTGTGTAAGTGCGTGGAAGTGCATGTAGGTGTGTGCAAGTGTGTGTAAGTGCGTGCAAGTGCGTGTTAGTATGTGTTAATGTGTGTAAGTCCGTCTAAGTGCGTGTTTGTGCGTGTAAGTGCTTGTAAGTGCATGTAGGTGTGTAAGTGCGTGTAAGTGTGTGTAAGTGTATGTACGTGCGTGTAAGTGGGTGTGAGTGCGTGTGAGTGCGTGTAAGTGTGTGTAGGTACGTGTAAGTACGTGTAAGTATGTGTAAGTGTGTGTAAGAGCGTATAAGTGCGTGTAAGTGCGTGTAAGTTTGTGTAAGTACGTGTAAGTGCGTGTAAGTGTGTGTAAGGTTGTGTAAGATCGTGTAAGTGTGTGGAAGTGCGTGTAAGTGCGTATACGTGCATGTACGTATGTGTAAGTTTGTGTAAGTGCGTGTAAGTGTGTGAAATGCCTGTATGTGCGTGTAAGTTCATTTAAGTGCATGTACGTACATATAAGTTTGTGTCAGTGTGTGTAAGTGTGTGTAAGTGCGATTTAAGTTCATGTAAATACGTGTAAGTAAGTGGAAGTGCATGTAAGTTTGTTGTAATACGTGTAAGTATGTGTAAGTGCGTGTTAGTGTGTGCAAGTGCATGTAAGTGCGTGTAAGAGCGTGTAAGTACGTGGAAGTGCTTGTACGTGCGTGTAAGTATGTGTTAGTGCATGTACATGCATGTAAGTGCGTGTAAGTGTGTGTAAGTGCGTGTAAGTACGTGAAAGTGTATGTGTAAGTACGTGTAAGTTTTTGTAAGTACGTGTAAGTGCATGTAAGTACAAATAAGTGTGTGGAAATGCGTGTAAGTGCGTGTAAGTGCGTGTAAATGCGTATAAGTGCGTGTAAGTAGTGTAAGTGTGGATAAGTGTGTGTAAGTGTGTGTAAGTGTGTGTAAGTGCGTATAGGTTCATGTAGGTTCTTGTATGTATGTGTAAATGTGTGTAAGTGTGTGTAAGTGCATGTAAGTACGTGTAGGTATGTGTAAGTGTGTGTAGGAGCATGTAGGTGCATGTAAGTGTGTGTAAGTACATGTAAGTGCGTGTAAATGTGTGTAAGTATGTGTAATTGCATGTAAGTTCATGTAAGTGTGTGTAGGTGTGTGTAAGTTTGTGTAAGTGCGTGTAAGTTCTTGTAAGTTTGTGTAAGTGTGTCTAAGTGCGTGTAAGTGCGTGTAAGTGCATGTAAGTACGTGTAAGAGTGTATACGTGTATGAAAGTGCGTATAAGTGAATATAAGTGCGTTTAAGTACGTGTAAGTGCGTGTAAGTGCGTATAAGTGCATGTAAGCGCGTGTAATCTCGTGTAAGTGCGTGTAAGTGTGTGTACGTTCGTGTAAGTGGGTGTAAGTGCGTGTAAGTGCGTGTAAGTTTGTGTAAGTGCGGGTAAGTACGTGTAAGTGCGTGCAAGTACGTGTAAGTGTGTGTAAGTTTGTATTATTGTGTGTATGTGTGTGTAAGTGTGTCTGTGTAAGTACGTGTAAGTGTGTGTTAGTGCATGTAAGTGTGTGTAAGTGCGTGTAAGTGCGTGTAAGTCTGTGTAAGTATGTGTAAATGCATGTAAGTGTGTGTAAGTTCATGTAAGTACGTGTAAGTGTACGTAAGAGTGTGTAAGTGCGTTTAAGTACATGTAAGTGTGTGTAAGTGCGTGTAGGTGTATGTAAGTATATGTTAGTGCGTGTAAGTGTGTGTAAGTGTGTGTAAGTGCGTGTAAGTATGTGTAAGTGCGTGTAAGTACGTGTAGGTACGTGTAAGTGCGTGTAGGTACGTGTATATTTGTGTAAATGCGTGGAAGTATGTATAAGCACATGTAAGTGAATCTAAGTGCGTATAAGTGCATATAAGTACGTGAAAGTGCGTGTAAGTGCGTGTAAGTATGTGTAAGTACATGTAAGTGTGTGTAACTTTGTGTAAGTACCTGTAAGTGTGTGTAAGTGCGTGTAAGTGTGTTTTAGTACGTGTAAGTGCGTGCAAGTGCGATTTATGTGCGTTTAGTTACGTGTAAGTTTATACAAGGGCGTTCAAGTGCGTGGAAGTGCGTGTAAGTCTGTATAAGTGCCTGTTAGTACGTGTAAGTAAATGTAAGTTCGTGTAAGTGCATGTAAGTGTGTGTAAGAGCGTGTACGTGCCTATAAGTTCATGTATTTATGTCTTAGTACGTGTTAGTGTGTGTAAGTGTGCGTAAGTACATCTAAGTGCATGTAAGCGTGTGTAAGTGTGTGTAAGTGCGTGTAGGTATGTGTATGTGTGTGTAAGTGTATGTAAGTGTGTGTAGGTACGTGTAAGTGCCTCTAAGTGCATGTAAGTGCGTGTAAGGGTGTGTAAGTACGTGTAAGTGCATGTAAGTGTGTCTAAGTGCATGCAAGTGCATGTAAGTGCCCGTAAGTGCGGGTAAGTACGTTTAAGTGCATGTAAGTGTGTGTAAGTGCGTGTAAGTGTCTGTAAGTGCGTGTAAGTGTTTGTAAGTGTGTGTAAGTACGTATACGTATGTGTAAGTACGTGTAAAAATGCGTAGGTATGTGTTAGTATGTATAGGTGCGTGTGTATTTGTGTAAATGCGCGGAAGTATGTGTAAGCGCATGGAAGTGCCTGTAAGTGCGTGTAAGTGCACGTTAGTGCATGTAAGTGCGTTTAAGTGCACGTAAGTGTGTGTAACTGCGTATAAGTGTATGTAAGTACGTGAAAGTGCGTGGAAGTGCATGTAAGTATCTTTAAGTGCATGTAAGTACGTGTAAGTCCGTGTAAGTGCGTGTAAGTGCGTGTAACTGCGTGCAAGTGCGTGTAACTGCTTGTAAGTGCGGTTTATGTGTGTATAGTTACGTGTAAGTTTGTACAAGGGCATTCAAGTGCGTGGAAGTGTGTGTAAGTGTGTAGAAGTGTTTCTTTGACGTGTAAGTGCATGTAAGTTTGTGAAAGTGCGTGTAAGTATGTGTAAGTGCGTGTAAGTGCGCGTATGTGCATGTAAGTGCGTGTTAGTGTGTGTTTGTGTGTGTAAGTATGTGTAAGTGCATCTAAGTGCGTGTAATTGCGTGTAAGTGCGTGTAAGTGCCTGTAGGTATGTGTAAGTGTGTGTAAGTGAGTGTAGGTGCGTGTAAATGCGTGTAAGTGCGTGTAAGAGCGTGGAAGTGCGTGTATGTGCGTGTAAGTGCGTGTAAGTGCGTGTAGGTATGTGTAAGGTTGTGTAAGTTTGTGTAAGTGTGTGTAAGTGCGTGTAAGTACGTGGACGTACGTTTAAGTACGTGTACATGCGTGTAGGCTTGTGTAAGTGCGTGTAAGTGTGTGAAATGCGTGTACGTGCGTGTAAGCTCGTTTAAGTGCTTGTAAGTGCATATAAGTGCATGTAAGTGTGTGGAAGTGCGTGTAAGTGCGGTTTAAGTTTGTGTAAGTGCGTGTAAGTGTGTGGAAGTGCATGTAAGTTTGTATAAGTGCGTGTAAGTATGTGTAAGTGCGTGTTAGTGTGTGTAAGTGCATGTAAGTACGTGTAAGTGCGTGTAAGTACGTGTAAGTGCTTGTAAGTGTGTGTAAGTGTGTGTTAGTGCATGTAAGTGCGTGTAAGTGCGTGTAAGTGCGCGTATGTGTGTGGAAGTGCCTGTAAGTGTGTGTAAGTGCGTGTAAGTACGTGTAAGTGCGTGTAACTGCATGTAACTTCAGGTGAAATGTGTGTATGTGCGTTATAGTTCTTGTAAGTACGTGTAAGTGCATATATGTGCGTGTAGGTGTCTGTAAGTGTGTGTAGGTGCGTATAGGTATTGATAAGTGCGTGCAAGTACGTATAAGTATGTGTAAGTACGTGTAAGTTCATTTTAAGTGTGTGTAAGTGTGTGTAAGTTTGTGTAAGTTTGTGTAAGTTCATGTAAGTGTGTATAAGTGCGTGTAAGTACATGTAAGTGTGTGTTAGTGTGTGTTTGTGTGTGTAAGTGTGTGTAAGTGCGTGCAAGTATGTGTAAGTGTGTGTAAGTGTATGTAAGTATATGTAAGTGCATGTAAGTGCATGTAAGTGCGTGTAAGTGCGTGTAAGTGTGTGTAAGTGTGTGTAAGTACGTGTAAGTACGTGTAAGTACGTGAAAGTACAAGTATGTGCGTGTAAGTACGTGTAAGTACATGTAAGCACGTGTAAGTGCAAGTAAGTGCGTGTAAGTGTGTGTACGTGGGTGTAAGTATTTGGAAGTGCAAGTAAGTACGCGTAAGTATGTATAAGTGTGTGTCAGTACGTGTACGTGTGTGTAAGTGTGTGTAAGTGCATGTAAGTGTATGTAAATACGTGTAAGTACGTGTAAGTGTGTATCTAAGTTTGTGTAAGTTCGTGTAAGTGCATGTAAGTGCGTCTAAGTGTGTTTAAGTGCGTGTCAATGTGTGTAAGTGCGTGTAAGTTTGTCTAATTACGTGAAAGTGTGTGTAAGTATGTGTAAGTGTGTGTAAGTGCATGTAAGTAGTGTAAGTGCGGGTTAGTGCAGGTAAGTGTGTGTAAGTGCGTGTAAGTGCGTGTAGGTTCGTGTAGGTTTGTGTAGGTATGTGTACGTGTGTGTAAGTATGTGTAAGTGTGTGTAAGTGCGTGTGAGTGCGTGTAAGTGCGTGTAGGAGTGTGTAGGTATGTGTAAGTGCGTGTTAGTATGTGTAAGTGCGTGTAAGTGCGTGTAAGTGCATGTAAGTTCATGTAAGTGCATATAAGTGCATGTAAGTTCATGTAAGTACGTATACGTATGTGTAAGTTTGTGTAAGTGCGTGTAAGTGCGTGTAAGTGCGTGTAAGTGTGGTTAACTGCATGTAAGTGTGTATACGTGTGTGAAAGTGTGTTTAAGTGCATGTAAGTGCGTATAAGTGCGTGTAAGTATGTGTAAGTGCGCGTAAGTTCGTGTAAGTATGTGGAAGTACCTGTACGTTTGTGTAAGTGCGTGTAAGTACTTATAAGTGCGTGTAAGTATGAGTTAGTTTGTGTAAGTGCGGATAAGTGCGTGTAAGTGCATGCAAGTACATGTAAGTGCGTGTAATTTTGTGTCTGTGCGTGTATTTGCGTGTAAGTGTATTTGTGTAAGTACGTGTAAGTGTGTGTTAGTACGTGTAAGTATGTGTAAGTTCATGTAAGAACGTGTAAGTATGTGTTAGTACGTGTAAGTGCATGTAAGTGTGTGTAAGTGCATGTAAGTGTGTGTAACTGCATGTAAGTGTGTGTTAGTGCGCGTAAGTGTATAAGTATATTTAAGTGCATGCAAGTGTGTGTACGTGCGTGTAAGTGCATGTAAGTGCGTGTAAGTGTGTGTAACTGTGAGTAAGTGTGTGTAAGTACGTGTAATTATGTGTAAGTGCGTGTAAGTGCGTGTAGGTACGTGTAAGTGCGTGTGGGTGCATGTAGTGTTGTGTAAATGCGTAGAAGTACGTGTAAGCACAGGTAAGTGCGTGTAAGTATGTGTAAGTATGTGTTAGTGCGTAAAAGTGCGTGTAAATGTGTGTAAGTATGCGTAAGTACATGCAAGTGCGTGTAATTTTGTGTAATGGTGTGTAAGTGCGTGGAAGTACGTGTAAGTGCGTGTTAGTGCATGTAAGTGCGTGTAAGTGCGGTTTATGTCCGTGTAGTTATGTGTTAGTTCATAGAAGGGTGTTCACGTGCGTGGAAATACGTGTAAGTGCGTATAAGTGTGTGTTAGAGCATGTAAGTGTATGTAAGTTTGGGTACATACGTGTAAGTGCGTGTAAGTGCGTATAAGTACGTGTAAGTGCATGTAAATAAGTGCTAGTGCGTGTTAGTGTGTGTAAGTGTGTGTAAGTGCATCTAAGTGTGTTTAAGTGCGTGTAAGTACGTGTAAGTACGTGTAAGAGCGTGTAAGTGCGTGTAAGTGCATCTATGTGCGTGTACATATGTGTAAGTACGTGTAAGTACGTGTAAGTGCGTGTAAGTGTGTGTAAGTGCGTGTAAGTACGTGTAAGTACGTGTAAGTGTGTGTAAGTGCGTGTAAGTATGTGTAAGTTTGTGAAAATGTGTGTAAGTGTGTGTAAGTACGTGTAAGTGCATGTAAGTGCGTGTACGTGTGTGTAAGTTCATGTACGTGCGTATAAGTGTTTGAAATACGTCTACATGCGTGTACGTTTTTTTAAGTGCATGTGAGTGCATGTAAGTGCGTGTAAGTATGTGTAACTGTATGTAAGTGCGGTTTAAGTTTTTCTAAGTGCGTGTAAGTACGTGGAAGTATGTGTAAGTTTGTGTAAGTGCGTGTAAGTATGTGTAAGTGTGTGTTAGTGTGTGTAAGTGCGTGTAAGTACGTGTAAGTGCGTGTAAGCGTGTGTAAGTTCTTGTAAGTGCGTGTAAGTGCATGTTCGTGCATGTAAGTGCGTGTATGTGTGTGTAAGTGTGTCTAAGTTTATGTGAGTGTGTTTAAGTGCATGTAAGTACGTGTAAGTGCATGGTAGTAAATGTAAGTGCGTGGAAGTGTGTGTAAGTACGTGTAAGTTGGTGTAAGTGTGTGTAAGGTTGTGTAAGTACGTGTAAGTGCGTGTAAGTGCGTGTAAGTACGTGTAAGTGTTTGTAAGTGCGTGTGAGTGTGTGTTAGTGCATGTAAGTACGTGTAAGTGTGTGTTAGTGCGTGTAAGTCTGTGTAAGTGCGTGTAAGTGCGTGTAAGTGCCTATAAGTGCGTGTAAGTATACGTACATGCGTGTAAGTGTATGTCAATGTGTGTTAGTACGTGTGAGTGTGTGCAAGTGCGTATAAGTGCATGTAAGTGTGTGTAAGTGTGTGGAAGTATGTGTAAGTAGGTGTAAGTGTGTGTAAGTGTGTGTAAGTGCGTATAAGTGCGTATAAGTGCATGTATGTGCGTATAAGTGCGTGTAAGTGCGTATAAGTGTGTATGAGTGCGTGTAAGTGTGTGTAAGTGGGTGTAAGTGAGTTTAAGTACGTGTAAATGCGGGTAAGTTTGTGTAAGTTCGTGTAAGTGCGTGTAAGTGCGTGAAAGTTTGAAGTACATGTGTATAAGTGCGTGTACATTCGTGTAAGTGTGTATAAGTGCGTGTAAGTACGTGTAAGTGTGTTAAAGTGCGTGTAAGTGTGTGTAAGTCGTGTAAGTCGTGTAAGTGTGTGTGAGTGCATGTAAGTATGTGTAATTGCGTGTAAGTGCGTGTAAGTGTGTGAAAGTTTGTGTAAGTGTGTGGAAGTATGTGTAAGTGCGAGTAAGTGTGTGGAAGTGCATGTAAGTGCGTGTAAGTGTGTGTAAGTATGTGTACGTGCGTGTAAGTTTGTTTAATTGCGTTTTAGTGCATGTAAGTGCATGTAAGTGCGTGTAAGTGCGTGTAAGTGTGTGTAAGTACGTGTAGGTGCGTGTAAGCATTTGTACGTGCGTGTAAGTTTGTATACTGAGAAACCAAAGCCAGGTCACTGAGGGTCCAAAGCCGGGTCTTAGAAACCAAAGACAGGTCACAGAAACCAAAGCCGGGTCACAGAAACCAAAACCGGGTCACAGAAACCAAAGCAAGATTACAGAAACGAAAGCCGGGTCACGAAAACCAAAGCCGGGACAAAGAAACTAAAGACGGGTCAGAGAAACCAAAGTCGGGTCACAGAATCCAATGCTGGGGAGGTCACACAAACCAAAGCCAGGTCATAGAAACTAAAAGCCGGGTCTTAAAAACCAAAGCTTGGTCACCGAACCAAAGCCAGTTCACATAAACCAAAGCCGGGTCACTGAAACCAATGCCAGTTCACAGACACCAAAGCCGGGTCAAAAAAACCAAAGCCGGGTCACATAAGCCAAAGCTCGGTCAGAGAAACCAAAACCAGGTCACACAAACCAAAGCCGGGTCAAAGATACCAAAGCCGGGTCACAGACACAAAAGCCGGGTCACAGAAATCAAAGCCGATTAAAAAAACCCAAAGCCGGACCACAGAAACGAAAGCCGGGTCACAGAAACCAAAACCGGGTCACAGAAACCAAAGCCAGGTCACATAAACCAAAGCCGGGTCACAGAAACCAAAGCCGGGTCACAGGAATCAAAGCCGGGTCACAGAAACCAAAGCCGGGTCACAAAACCCAAAGCCAGTTCACGGAAACCAAAGCCGGTTCACATAAACCAAAACCGGGTCAAAGAAACCAAATCCGGGTCACATACACAAAAGCCTGATCACAGAAACCAAAGCCAGATCACAGAAACCAAAGCTGAGTCAGAGAAACCAAGGCCTGATCACAGAAACCAAAGCCGGGTCACAGAAACCAAAGCCGGGTCACACAAACCAATGCCGGGCCACAAAATCCAAAGCCGGCTCACAAAAACCAAAGACGGGTAACACAAACCAAAGCCGGGTCACAGAAACCAAAGCTGGGCCACAAAAACCAAAGCCGGGTCACAGAACCCAAAGACAGGTCACACAAATGAAAGCCGGGTCACAACAACCAAAGCCGGGTCACAAAGGGTCCAAAGCCAGGTCACAGAAACCAAAGACGGGTCACAGAAACCAACGCCGGGTCACAGACCCAAAGCCGGGTCATAGAAACCAAAGCCACGTCACAGAAACCAAAGCCAGGTCACAAAGGGTCCAAAGCCGGGTCACAAAAACCAAAGACGAGTCACAGAAACCACAGCCAAGTAACAGAAAGCAAAGCCGGGTCACATAAACCAAAGCCGGGCCACAGAGACCATTGCCGGGTCATAGACATCAAAGTCGGGTCATAGAAACCAAATCCAGGTCACAGAAACCAAAGCTGGGTCATAGAAACCAAAGCGAAGATACAGAAACCAAAGCCGGATCATAGAAACCAGAGCTGAGTAACACAAACCAAAGCCGGGTCACAGAAACCAAAGCCTGGCCACATAAACCAAAGTCAGGTCACAGAAACCAAAGCCGGAAAACAGAAACCGAAGCCGGATCACAGTAACCAAAGCTGGGTCACACTAACCAAAACCAGGTCACAGAAACCAAAGCCAGGTCAGAGAAACGAAAGCCGGGTCACAGAAACCAAAGCCCGGTCACAGACACCAAAGCCGGGTCACAGAAATCAAAGCCAGGTCACAGAAACAATAGACGGGTCACTGAAACCAAAGCGGGGTCATTGAAACCAAAGCCGGGTCATAGAAACCAAAGCCACGTCGCAGCAACCAAAGCCGGGTCACAGAAACCAAAGCCGGGTTACAGAAACAAAAGCCGGGTCACAGAAAGCAAAGCCGGATCACACAAACCAATACCGGGTCACAGAAACCAAAGACAGGTCAGAGAAACGAAAGCCGGGTCACAGAAACCAAAACCGGGTCACAGAAACCAAAGCCAGGTCACAGAAACGAAAGCCGGGTCACAGAAACCAAAACCGGGTCACAGAAACCAAAGCCAGGTCACAGAAACGAAAGCCGGGTCACAGAAACCAAAACCGGGTCACAGAAACCAAAGCCAGGTCACAGAAACGAAAGCCGGGTCACAGAAACCAAAACCGGGTCACAGAAACCAAAGCCAGGTCACAGAAACGAAAGCCGGGTCACAGAAACCAAAACCGGGTCACAGAAACCAAAGCCAGGTCACAGAAACGAAAGCCGGGTCACAGAAACCAAAACCGGGTCACAGAAACCAAAGCCAGGTCACAGAAACGAAAGCCGGGTCACAGAAACCAAAGCCGGGTCACAGAAACCAAAGCTGGGTCACAGAAACCAGAGCCGGGTCTCTTAAACCAAACTGGGTCACAGAAACCAAAGCTCGGTCACAGAAACCAAAGCCGGGTCACAGAAACCAAACCCGGGTCACAGAAACCAGAGACGGGTCACCGAAACTAAAGCCAGGTCACAAAAACCAAAGCTGCGTCACGTAAACCAAAGCCGGGTCACAGAAACCAAAGCCAGGTCACAAAAACCAAAGACAAGTCACAGAAACCAAAGCCGGGTCACAGAAACCAAAGCTGGGTAACAGAAACCAAAGCCGGATCACAGAAAGAAAAGCCGGGTCACACAAACCAAAGTTGGGTCACAGAAACCAAAGCCGGGTCAGAGAAACCAAAGCCAGCCACAAAAATCAAAACCGGGTCACATAAACCAAAGCCGGGTCACAGAAACCAAAGCTGGGTCACACAAACCAAAGCCAGCTGACAGAAACCAGATCCAGATCACAGAAGCCAGAACACGGTCACAAAAACCAAAGCCATGTCACAAAAAGCAAAGCCGAGTCACATAGCCAAAGCCTAGTCACAGAATCCAGAGCCGGGTCACATTAAACCAAAGTCAGGTCACAGAAACCAAAGCCAGGTCACATAAACCAAAGCCAGGTCAGAGAAACCAAAGCTGGGTCACAGAATTTAAAGCCGGGTCAGTGAAACCAAAGCCAGGTCACAGAAACCAAAGCCAGGTCACAGAAACCAAAGTCGGGTCATAGAAAATAAAAGCCGGGTCTTAGAAACCAAATCTAGGTCACAGAAACCAAAGCCAAGTCACAGAAACCAAAGCCAGGTCACAGAAACCAAAGCCGGTCCACAGACAACAAAGCCGGGCCACAGATACCAAAGCCGGGTCACAGAAACCAAAGCCGGGTCACAGAAACCAAATCCGGGTCACAGAAACCAAACCGGGTCACAAAAACCAAAGCCGGGTCACATAAACCAAAGCCAGGTCACAAAAACCAAAGCCGGGTCACAAAACCAAAGCCGGGTCTCAGAAACCAAAGCCGGGTCCCAGAAACCGAAGCCGGATCACAGTTACCAAAGCTGGGTCACACTAA